>JAQQSV010000479.1:0-15280 GCA_028646515.1 Pseudochirops corinnae
CTTATTCATGATTGGTCAGTCTGTGTTTTTTTTTTTTCTTTTAGCTCTGTGGAACTCTGCTTCCAGAGGGGAAAGCTCTGTCCCAAGTCGCTGGGGTTTTCCCAGCTGCCGGAGCTTTTAGGAGGCTGCTGGGTCCCTCCCCAACGCCGGCTCACTGAAAAAAAAAAACCCCAGGACCCCTACCCAAGACCATGATCCGGATCCAGGCCGCTCAATGCAAGAGCACTTGGCCTCTGAACGATCACTTGGTCCCCCTGCAGTCTGCAGGCCGGGAGCTCTGAAGCAGCAGTGTGTAGCTGGGTGCAGGACCTCTGCTTCTGTGGCCTCGTTGCCCTGGAGGCGATGTGGCTGGACCCGCTTTTCTCCCCTCATTTAGCCGAGCTCCACTAACCTAACTCTGGGAACTGCCACAGCTGCCGCAGATCCACTATCCCAAAGCTCCAGCCACGGCTCAGCTCCTCTCGTCCAGCTGCCTCCGGGACAAAGCCACAGTTTCAGGCTAGGCTGGTTTCAGCCCGCAGAGCTGAGATGGTACCTCGAAGCCGAGCTGACTTTAGTGGAAAGTATATTTGTGTGCATTTTGAAGTTCTAGAATTTGTTTAGAGTCATATTTTATGGGTATTTTGGGGTGGCTATGTGAGGGCTGTGATATGTTGCTGCTCCTACACCGTCATCTTGGCTCTGTCCCCCTACAATTATTTTCATGTAGTCGTTAGGTTTGTTTTGGTAGGTATATTCCCTGGTATTTTATACAGTCTACAGTTATTTTAAATGGGGTATCTCTTACTATTTCTTCTTTCAGGGTTTTGCTGGAGATATAAAAAATGCTGATGATTTATGTGGGTTTGTTTTATATCTGGCTACTTTGTTAATTACTGTTTCCATTTTTAGTTGAATCTTTAGGATTTCTGAAGTATATTATCATATCATCTGCAAAAAGAGATAGTTTTATTACCTCATTGCCCATTCTGATTCTTTCAATTTCTTTTTCTTCTCTTAATGTTACTGGTAGCATTTCTAATAAAATATTGAAGAATGATACTGATGTCAACGGGCATTCCCTCAATTTCTTGTTTCACTCCTGATCTTATTGGAAAGGCTTTTCTAGTTTATCCCCATTGCAAATACTGCTTGCTGCTGGTTTTAGGTAAGATACTTCTTATCATTTTAAATAAAAATCCCTTAAATCCCTTTATACCTATGGTCTCAAGTATTTTTAATAGTAACAAGTGTTGTATTTTATCAAAAGCTTTTTATGCACTATTGATATATAGGGTTTTTTTTTACTCTTGTTATTGATATTATCAATTAAATTATAATTTTTCTTATTTTAAACCATCCTTGCATTCCTGGTATAAATCCCACTTGGTCACAATGTATAATCTTTGTAAGATATTGTTGTATTCACCTAGCTAGTATTTGTATCAATAATGCAGTATTCACAATGCCTACAGTAACTATAAGTATGCTGATATGGTTATTAATCACAAAATGTAACAGGCTCTCTACATGGGAAATATAGCTAGAATATTTATTCAAATACCAGAAACCTGAGTCCTGAAACCAGAAAGTCAAAGCCATCACAGTAGTTATGAAGCTGGCACATGTGTTAATGTAGTAAACACCCACATTCTTAAGCCTTCAAAACAGGACAGGCTACCTCAGGCAAAGATCCTCCTCCCCTCATTTAAAGCAACTGTTCAGTATCCAGGCAGCTTGCTCCCAGCAGCTCCCGCCCCCCCACAGTTCCCATCCCTGGCAGTCCCCAACAGGAGTCCTTAGCAGAGATTCTGGATGGCTCAAAAAAACGAATTCAAGCAGTAGTGACTGCCGCTGCCTCCAGTCACCACCACACGGACTCTAGCTTGGCTCCGGCTTTCTCTTGCTCCACCCCTTCCTGCTACATCAGCAAGTTGAAGGGTCATGGAAGATCTTCAAATCCCATAACCACTACAGTATTTTATGGAGGATTTTTGCTTCCATATCCATTAATGAAATTGATCTATAATTTTCTTTTTCTGTTTTTGTTCTTTCTGAAATATGATGTCATATTTCTTTAGCAAAAGTAGTTTGGTAAGACTCCTTTTTTGTCTGTTATTCCAAATATAATTTAACATTAGAATTAGTTGATATTTAAGTGTTTGGTAGATTTCACTTGTAAATCCATTTGGTCCTGATGGTTTTTTCTTAGGAAGTTCATTTATAACCTGTTCAATTTCTTTTTCTAAAATAGGTTTATTTAGATATTCCATTTTTTCTGTTCATCTAGACAGTTTGTATTTTTCTAAGTATTTTTCCATTTCAATTAAGTTGTTAAACTTATTGGAATATAATTGGGCAAAATAACTCCTCATAACTGCTTTGATTTCATTTTCATTAGTAGTATATTCACTCTTTTCATTTTTAATATTAGCAATCTGGTTTTCTCTCTTTTAAAAAAAACCATACTAACCAATGGCTTACCTATTTTATATTTTTTCGCATAAAACCAATTCCTAGTTTGTTAATTAAATGATTTTCTTACACTCAATTTTATTAGTCTCACCTTTAATATTTAGGATTTCCTTTTGGGTGCTTAATTGGGGATTTTTAATTTGTTCTTTTTTTTTTTAACTTCACACCCAATTCATTTGTCTGCTCTTTCTCTATTTTATTAATATAAACATTTAGAGATATAAATTTTCCTCTGTTTGCTATTTTTGCTATATCCTACAGGTTTTGATATTTTGTCTTATTATTGTTATTCTCTTAAATGGAATTGTTTCTATAATTAAACTTTAATTTATTATTTAATATAATAATTTATGTAATATGAAACATAATATAATTATATATGTATAATATATAATATAATATAAAATAATAATATAATATGATAACTATAATTAAACTTTAACTCACATATTCTTTAAGATTCAGTTGTTTAGTGTCCAACTAGTTTTTAATCTGCATTTCCATGGTCCCTTATTGAATATAATTTTTATTGCATTATGATCTGAAAAAGATTAAAATTTCTGCTTTTCTACATTTAACCATAAAGTTTTAATATCTTAATTATAGGGTCAATTTTTGTAAAGGTACCATTTACTGCTGAGAAAAAGGTGTATTCCTTTCTATTTCATATTCAGTTCTCTCCAGATATCTATTGTATTTAGCTTATCTAAGATTCTATGCACCTCCTTAATTTCTTTCTTTTTGTTAGATTTATCTATTCTGACGGGAAGGTTAAAGTCCCCCTCTATTATATTATTATTATCTATTTCCACCTGTAATTCATTTAACTTTTCCTTTAAAAATGTAGATACTATAGCATTTGCTGCATATAGGTTTAGTATTGATATTGCTTCATTTTCTTTGGTACCTTTTATCATAATGTAGTTTCCCTGTTTATCTCTTATTTAAAAATATTTTAGCTTTAACTTTTGTCTGAGATCATGATTGCTACCCTACTTTTTTTAAAACCTCACCTGAAACATAATAATTTTTACTCCAGCCCTTTATTTTAACTCTATGTGTCTCTCTCATATTTTAATGTGTTTCTTCAAAACAACATATTGTCAGATTCTGATTTTAAGCCATTCTGCTATTCGTTTTGGTTTTATGGATAATCTATCTCATTCCCATTCAAATTATAATTACCAGTTGTGTATTTCCCTTCATCCTATTTTTCTTCTCTATTATTCTTCTCACCTCTTTTTACTCTATCTCCCCCACATAATTCTGATTTACTTCTAACTACTACCTTCCTAATCTGTACTCTTTTAGAGAATCTCTCCCCTCTCCTTTCCCCTAACCCTCCTGTTCCTTAATCCACCCACTCTTAAGAATCCCTCCCTTATCCTCTCCCTCACCCACCTACTTCTTTATCTACACACCCTTTTAAAAGTCTATCCTTTATCCTGTCCCCTTGCCCTCCTATTTCTTTATAAATTTAGAAGACTTTTATATCCTTTTACATGTATGTTATTCTCTATTTTAACCTAGTTTGGAGGACAATAAGGTTCCCAAACTACTAGCTCTCCACCCCCACCCACTTCCACGGTAACAATTCTTTCATTCACTCCTTGTTTGTATAAGATATTTGCTCCATTTTACCTCTGCCTACCCAATTTTATTTTTTAGAATCATCCCATCATACTCTACTCAACCCCAAGCCTTCTATCTATATATGCTCTTTCAAGCTATGTAATGATAACATTCTTAAGAGTACAGATAACATTTTCCCATATGAGAAGTAAACAGTTTGACCTTACTGAGTTCCTTATAATAGATCTTTAATGTTTGCTTTATTTTTCTCTTGGATGTCATACTGAGGAGGTACAGGCTCTAGGAACCCCCTTAATCTGTGATTGAATCTTCCCATTTGATGAGGCCTTTGCCTGAGGCCATAAGCCTTTCATTGTGGCTTGGCCCAAATCTCTGTTACTAGCCTAGCCTTCCTTTGTCCAGCTACTTCCCACCCTTGATCCTCCTAAACCCTCCATTGGTCTCCTCTCCAGGTAGCCTCTAAACCCATACCTCATTATTTTAGGGTTCCCTGGCCTCTTCAATATTTTCCACTGAATTCTGGTCTTTTTGTCACAAATACTGAAAGTTTTTCAATTCATTCATTAAATATCCATTTAAAAAAAGGATTATACTGAACTCTGCTGGGTAAAGCTATTCATGGTTGCAAACCTAGCCTGTTTGCTCTTCAAAATATAATTTTCTAAGACCTTCCTCTTTGGTCTTTTAATATAGAAACTGCTAGATCTTGAGTTATATTGACTGTATTTAGATAGTTTTTTTCTTTTTGTTGCTTGTAGTATTTTCCCCTTAACCTGGGAACTTTGAAAGTTGGCTATGATGTTCTTGTGAGTTTTCATCTTGGGATACCTTTCAGGTGGCTACTGCTAGATTTTTTTTCTATTTTTATTTTACCCTCTTATTCTAGAACTTCAAGACAGTTTTCTTTAATGATTTCTTGTAATATCATATCTAGACACATTTTTTAAAAAATCATAACTTTCAGGTAGTCCAACAATTCTTATATTGTCTCTCCTCAATCTGTTTTCTTTTTATTTGTTGCTGTTGTTGTTGCTTTCTTTTTTTATTTTATTTTTTTATGACTTGTTTATTTACTTTTAGTTTACAAGATTCAGTTCCACAATCACTTGAGTTTCAGATTTTCTCCCCTCCCTTCTCCCCCCCATGGTGGCATGCAATCATGTATAGGATCTGTAAATACTTTCACATTGTACAATAGTTTGGTTATACAGAAGGGTTGTAACCAATCACTGGGGAAAAAAAGCAAAACCAGACATGAAAGAGAACGATAGTGTGTTCTGCTTCAGTCTCCGTTTAAACTATAGTCTTTCTATATCTTTCTCTGAGTTTAGATATCTCCTTCCATCCTGAGGCTTGTAGAGTTGTCTTTAGCTGTGCGTTGTTGAGGATAGTCCAGTTTATCAAGGTTGGTCATCATATGTATGATGTGTCTGTGCTCTAAAACCAAGAGTCAGCATTATCTATTATGGAAATAACATAGTCTTTCCAATAAGACTGGAGGTAAAACAAGGTTGCCCATGATCACCTTACTATTCAATACAATGCAAAAAAAAAAATTCTAGCTATAGCAATAAGATAAGAATAAGAAATTGAAGGAATAAGCATCGGCAAAGATAAAACAAAATTATCACTTTTTTATAGATGATATAATGGTTTACTTAAGAGAACCCTAGAAAATCAATCAAGTAGAAAACTAACTGAAGTAACTTCAGCAAAGTTGTGAAATAGAAAATAAATATACAAAAATCATCACAATTTCTGTATATTACTGACATAATCCATTGGGAAGCAATAGAAAAAGAAACTCCAATAGAAACAACTATAGACAGTACAAAATCCTTGTCATCAACCTGCTAAGACATACACAGGAACTATATGAACACAATTATAAAACACTTTATGCAAATAAAGACACCTAAATAACTGGACAAACATTAATTGTTCATGAGTAAGCTGAGCCAATATAATGACAATATTACATGAATTAATTTACTTACTCAGTTTCATATGAATTAAACTACTAAAGGATTACTTTTTAGAAAAAAATGCTTCTGATAGAAAAAGAGATCAAGAATTTCAAGAAAATTAATGAAAAAAGTGGAAAAGAAAGGGTGAGGGGGATGTGCCTAGTGGGCCCAGACACCAAACTACACCACAAAGTCATAATAATTAAAACAATTTGGTACTGGTTTAGAAATAAAGAGGTTAATTAATGGAACATATTAGTTATAAAATATGCAGAAACAAATCAGCACAGTAGCCTAAAGTTTGATAAAAACAAAGAACCCAGCAACTGGGGCAAGAGCTTATTCCACAAAGAAATTGAAAGCAGTGTGGCAGAAACTAGGTATAGACCAATATCTCACACTGTATAATAAGACAAATCACCAAATGGGTATGATTCAGACATAAAAGGTAACATCACAAACAAGTTAGAGAAGTATGGAAGAAATCACCTGCCAGATCCATGGATAAGAGAAGAGTTCATGACTGGATGAGATACAATTTACAGGAGGTAAAATGGACAATTTTGATTACCTAAAATTAAAAAGTTTTTGCACAAACAAAATTAATTCAGCTAAAACTAGAAGCAGGAAGTGGGGGAAGGGGGAGAATCTTTGTACCAAGTTTCTCTGGTAAAGGTCTCATTTGTAAGATATAGGGAACTGAATTAAATTTATAATAAGAGTAATTCCCCAATTTTCAAATGGTAAAAGGCTTTCAAAGGAAGAAATCTAGATTATCAATAGCCATATTAAAAAATGTTCTAATAATTAGAGATATGAAAATTAAAACCACTTTGAGTTACCACCTCATACTTATCACATGGGCAAAGTTGACAAAAAGAGAACACGACAAATAAAGGTAATAATGTGTCTGTTGGCTGTGTTGGTGGAGTTGTGAACTGGTCAAGCCATTCTGGAAAGCTATTAAACTGTGCATACTCCTTGAGCCTGGGCAGCTAAATGACACAGTGGATAGTGTAGGGCCTGGAGTCAGGAAGACTTATTTTCTTAATTTCAAATCCAGCCTCAGACACTTACTAGTTACGTGACCCTGGGCAAGTCACTTAGCCCTGTATGCTGCAGTTCCTCATCTATAAAATGAGCTGGAGAAGAAAATGACAAACATTCCAGTATCTTTGCCAAGAGAACCCCAAATGGGGTCAGGAAGAGCTAGACAGGACTGAAAAATGACTGAACAACAACTGTTGGACCCAGTGATACCACTACTAAGTCTATATAGCTAAGGAGATAAAAGCCAAGGAAGAAGGCTCATTTGTATAAATATATTTATAGCTGACATTTTTGTGGTGGCAAATAATTGGAAACAATGGTGATGTTCATCAGTTGGGGAATGGTTGAACCAGTTATGGCGTGAAGGTGATGGAATACTATGGTGCTCAAAGAAGTGACGAAGAGTATGATTTAAGAGAAATGTAGATATTTATGAACTGATGCAAAGTTAAGTAAGCAGAACCAGGAAACAGTTTATACAATGACAACAATACTGTAAATACAAACAATTTCGAAAGACTCAGGAACTCAGATCAACACAATGACCAACCAAGATTTCAGAACATCCCTGAAGAAATACATTATTTACTTCCAGAAAGAAAGGATGGATTCAGAGTAAAAAGTGAAGCATATTTTATTTTGCATGAATATGCGTATTTTGGTTTTCTTGCTTTCTTCATGGGTGAAGGAGGGCGGGACAGAATTCAGAATTGAAAATAAGGTTGAATTTTTTTAAAAAAAGCTTTTCTGTTGGGCTGCAGATTACATCCAGTATAATAAGACTGTGTGGAATATCTGTAACCTCTCATGCTTCTTTGCCTCTTGATTATGTTATAAACAGAAATATATATCTTCTTTTCTCTTACTCTGGTATCAGCATATCGTCTGTGTTTTCAGTATCTGTATGTGTGCATACGTTTACAAAGGGGAGAGGTCAAGGTTTTGTGGTCTGTATGGATGTATGTATGCATCTACATGCATAGATATTCATACATACACACATACATATACATATGTAGGGAAAGGAGAGAGGAAGATGGTTAGACCTGTTACTTTATCAGTGGGGGCACACTCCCATCTCAGTGGGTTCTTTTGGACACTAACAGTTTTGGGATTTGCCCCGTCCCCAGCTAGTGTGAGGAATCCATCCAATTGGCATCCATGTCTTCCTAATTCTAAGACTGGCCCTCTTCCCAGTAAGCAAACTCTTGTACTTACATTCATTTTTTTCAAACTTCAGCCATGTTTTGTTTAATATTTGTGTAAAGTTATACAACATTTGTTGTATTTACAGCCTTTTAAAGCATGACATATATTATTTTAATAAATTAAAGGGAACAAACTACCCTAAGCAGCATATGAAACCTATGAAAGTAATATAATAAAAGCACAGAAATGACTTACTTAGAAACTTGTTTTCAGAGATTTTTGGCTGATGGGGCAATAGCAAGGCCTGCATTGGCTGCGGCGCCATCTATTTCTCCATAACTGGGTGTCCAATAATAATGTTTTTTAATGCCATGAGAGAGCTCGGCAAGATACACACAGCCATCCACTATGTAGGGCTTCACGTCTGTATTCTCTGGTTTTAGACGACCTGATGTTATTAAGTTTGAAAATGCCTAGGATTTTAAATAAGCAAATAGGATTTGTAGGAGATTAACAGTGTGATTCAAGTTTAAGTATTTTAATTTCTTCCATATTTTATGTCAAAATTTAAAAATTAAGCCTTTAAGTTTTACAGGGTAGGAGGCTTTATAGGTATAATTCCATTACTTGGTTAGCATCATACAAAGTGTTCTAAATCACTTTAATTCTTTCTCAATGTCTCATACGTTATTTTTCCCTCTGTATCTTTGAAAGTCCTTCATTTTCACGGCTGGTTCATAATTCTTTGCATTGTTCATTCTGGTGGCCGGGCAGTTCTGCTGTCCTTCAGCAGTGCAGCATTTAGGACTCCTTCCGGATTTGAGCCACTCCAGAGAGGTTCCTCAATAGAAAACAATATATCCTATTCCTCACCACTTGTCCCATTAACTTTCCCCTCTTAGAAGGTACCTTGGGAGCTGGGGTTTGGGGAAGGAAACTACAGATGCTCCTGCAGCTTTGACTGCATTTTTGCTCCTTGGGTTAGGAGGGAAAGTTTCCTCTCTCTTCTCTATTGAAATGTGCTCAAAACTTCTGTTACAGCGGGTCCCCCTTCCTCCAATCCTAGTCTCACATTAGGTACCTTTCTTCCCATGATGGGAAGAAATACAGTTCTCAGGATCTGCAACTTAAGTCCCCTTGCAAGACAGTCAGCTTAATCATACCAAAAGCACAATTACTTTTATATATTTTGATGAATACCCTACAGTAACACAGAAATCAGACCTTAAAGAATCTTGAGGCAAAGATTTTTTTCCCTAGGCTGCTTCACTTTTAATTTGAGCTACATTTTGATTTGTGCAAAAACTTTTCAGTCTTATGTAATCAAAATTGTCCATTTTCATCTTCTATGATTAATGATATTAATCCTATTGTTTGGTCCAATACTCCTCCTACCTATAATTTTTTTTGCACTTAAAAATATTTTATTTTTTCCAGTTACCTGTAAAGATAGTTTTCAACATTCATTTTTTTGTAAGACTTTGAATCCCAAATTTTTCCCCTTCTCTCTCTTCCCTCACTCCTTCCAAGACAGCAAGCAATCTGATATAGGTTATACATGTACAATCACAGTAAACATATTTCCACATTAGTCTTGTAAAAGAAGAATCAGAACAAAACAGGAAAAACCACAAGGAAAAAAAACAAAAAAAAATAGTCTGCTTTGATCTTCATTCAGTTCTTTCTCTGGATGTGGATAGCATTTTCCATCATGAGTCTTTGATAGTTGATCATCACACACTGTGGCTGTTACTGTGTAAATTGTTCTCCTGGTTCTGCTCACTTCACTCAGCATCAGTTCATGTAAGTCTTTCCAGGTTTTTCTGAAATCTGCCAGCTCATCATTTCTTATAGCACAATAGTATTCCATTACATTCATATACAACTTGTTCAGCCATTCCCCAACTGATGGACGTCTGCATAATTTCCAATTCTTTGCCACCACAAAAAGAGTTGCTATAAATATTTTTGTACGTGTAGGTCCTTTCCCCTTTTTTCTATTATCTCTTTGTGATACAAACTTAGTAGGGGTATTACTGGATCAAAGATTATGTGCAGGTTTATAGCCCTTTGGCCATAGTTTGAAATTGGTCTCCAGAATGGTTGGATCTGTTTACAACTCCACCAACAATTCATTAGTGTTCCAATTTTCTCACATCTCCAACATTTATCATTTTCCTTTTCTGCCATGTTAGTCAATCGGATAGGTGTGGGGTGGTTTTTCATTTGTATTTCTCTAATAAATAATGATTTAGAGCATTTTTTTCATATGACTCTAGCTTTAGTTTCTTCCTCTGAAATCTTCCTATTCATATCCTTTGACCATTTATCAACTGGGGAATGACTTGTATTCTTATATAGTTTTCTTAATACTGAACCAGTCGTGTATTCTTGGTACCATAACTGACTTTTTTCAATAGTTTATTAAATAGTTTTGCATCAAGATTAATAAGGGACATTGGTTTATGGTTTTCTTTCTCTATTTTGTCTCCCCTTGATTTGGGTATTAAGATCATATTTGTATCACAGAAAAGAATGTGTAGTATGCCTCCTTTTTCTCATTTTGGCAAGTAGTTTATGGAACATTGAAATTGTTTCTTGAATGTTTGATAGAATTCATTGGTAAATCCATTTGCTCCTGGTTTTTGTTTTCATTTTTGGTCCTTTGGAAACTCATTTATGGTTTATAAAATTTCCTGTTCTGAGATTGAGCTATTTAAATTCTTTATTGTTTTATTACTCTATTTTACATTTTTGCAAATATTTATCAATTTCATTTGTTAACAATTTTGTTCTCATGTAATTGGGAAAAGTAGTTTCTAATAATTTTCTTTCTTTCCCCTTCTCTTCCCCTTTCCTATTAAATTTCCCTATTAAATTTGATATGTGTGTGTGTGTGTGTGTGTTCAGTCCTTCTTTGTCCAATTCAGATGAGAGATAAGTCTGCTCCCCTAAACCCTTCCTTTATTCTTATATTTTTGACATATATTTTAACTATGAAAAAGTGTATTCTACCTCTTTCATTTCTTTCTTAGCACATTCCCCATTCTTTCCCTTTTCTTTCTTCTTTTAAGGCCATAATAATAGAACAAAGCCACCCTCCAATCCTCCTGTCTTATCAGTACCTTCTATGCCCCTTGACATTGTTAGGATTCAGAAGTGACATATTAGTACTTCATCATCACTTAGCCCTTTCTAATAGTTAAAATGCAATTTATCTGTATATGTTTGTTTTGAATCCTGTATTTGTATTTTGAAGCTTCTACTTAGCTCTGGTCTTTTCATTAGGAATTCATCAAACTCCTCTATTTCATTAAAAACCCAATTATTTTTTTCCTTGTAAGATTATACTCAGTCTTGCACAAGGCATTTTTTTTTTGTTATAAGCTTTTCCCTTTGAAACATTGTATTCTTTCCAAGATTTTTTTTCTTTACAATTGCAGATTCGAGGTCTTTTGTGATCTTGACTGTAGTTCTGTAATGTTAATGGGATATAAGATCTTCCTCACCCATTAATGAGCCTCATGTGGAGCCCATTAAGGGAAGCTTGCTTAGGGGAGGCTGACTTGTATAATGGCTTTCACACCTCTTGTTAATTTCTAATTAGGCACCCAGTCATGAGGGTTGTGATGCCCTCCAGGTCTAAAAAGGGTTAGCATTTTGCTTTGGGGCTCACTCATTGGAAGAGTGCTCTTGTGATTTGAACAGATGAGATTCAGGGTAGTCATTAAGGAGTGCCATTCCCTCGGCTTTGAAAAACCCAGATGTTGGTGCTTCTCTCTCTGGTAACTATGTATGTATTGCCTTGGTCAGACAGTTGTATCTGTCTGTTAATCTGTGCTAATTTCTCAGACAGTTAGAAACCCTGTCTGTTGGTCTTTATTTCTCTGCTTGTATTTTCTCTGAAGTTCAGGGTGCCAACTTTTCCTCTGAACTAGTAAATGTAATTTTAAAAGACTGTTGACCCCTTAAAGGGCTATCTTTCCCAGTAAAGCAGATCTAAGAGCCTGTGCTAGCATCCATCCTGGGTATGTCAGTGCAGTTGCTGCTAAAAGTTCTTATATTTGAATTCTTTCTTTCACTTTTTCTTTGATCTGGAAAATTTGGATTTTTGCTAGGACATTTCTGAGGGTTCATTTGGTTTCTTTCTGATTTACTTTGCTGTCTGATTCTAATAAATCAACTAGTTTTCATTTATGATCTCTTGAAATATGGTATGCAGGCTTCTTATTTTGGGTGATAGTTTTTAGAGAACCTGATGATTCTTTAAATTGCTTCTCCACCTATTTTCAAGTCAGTTGTTTTTAACAGTATGTTCTTTATATTTTCTTCTATTTTTTCCAGTTTTTTTAATTTTGTCCTCATATTTCTTGTTATCTCATGGAATCGCTGGGTTCTGTTTGATCTATTCTATTTTCATGGGTTTTCCACCTTCTGTTATAAGTTTTTTTTCCTCCTTCCAGTTCTTTCCTACAGAGCTCACATGTCACTTTTAATTCTGTTTTTAAATCTCTTGCTTCATTGGGATTTTTCTAGTTCTTGTGGCCGAGCCATTTTTTTTGTTGAAGTTCGGCTTATAGTGTTTGTGGTGCAAGGGTGTTAAAGATGTGGTATGTGGGCCTTATGGGACTCACAACACTCCAAAGTATGGCACAAATCAGATTAAATGTTATTGGGAAATATTTAACAAAATAAACAAAGATACAATAAAACATAGATAATACTAATATGTGATTTTCTCAGTCTGTGGCCACAGGGATCCCTATGTACAGTGTCCCTGTGCAGTTTAATGGCCCCCATTTCTATCTGAGTTTGACTACTCTGTTGTCAATTCCTTCTTTTCTTTTGGATTTGTCTTTTAGGTATACCTAGTTACAGGATATTTCTTTATGGTGTTTGGTACTTTCTTCTGTTTACTCATACTTCTACCCACAGTTCCTGAACTAGTGTGTGGAGCTAGGACTAGGCTCCATTCCCTCCTGCATGCTTACATGGTGTTAGTCAGGTCCTGTTGGGTTCTGTCTTTGTTTTCCCGAGTTCTTCCATTGCCCTCTACTACATCTTGTATGTGCTATGCTATGATGAATGCACTGATAGACTTCAAGGTCCCATCAGAGCTCTGCACTTGGTTGACCCAGGTCAGGGCATTGCCATGATCTTCTACTTCTGATGAGGCTTTCTGGTTGGGGATGCCACTCTCTTTCATGAGGTTCCTCCAGTTCAGGGATCCTGTGATTTTTTTTGTTGCTCTTTTCCCCATGGGTTTCCCCAGTCAGGGTGCTGCCACTCACTTCTGGCTTCTTAACCAGCACTTGTGCTAGATTCTCTGGAAAGATGCCTTTCATGGTTTCTACAGCTTCTGTCTGCCTTCCTAAGTGACCCTAGACTGGATAGAGGGGCTTACTCCTGTTTCTCTTTGGATTTCTTGATTGTTGTTCAATTTGATGCCCTTTTCAGATCATTTAGGGAGCACAAGTGGGAAGACCTTTCATATAACCAACTTATGTAGGAGTCTGACTCTATTTTTTCTTCTAATTCTTTACAAGTTTGAAGTGAATGAAATAATCATTTATTAAGCATTAGCCAAATGTGAGGGAGGTATTATCCTAAGTGCTAATGATACCTCCTTTCAAGGGGAGAAAAACACATAAATAACAAAGTATGCATCAACAAATATGGATCAAAGAAATCTTATCTACTGAAATTTCAATCACAGAAGTCACCAATTAAAGTAGTGCTAAAATAAAAAAAAAAAATTCAAGTTTTTTATCAAAATTTTTAAATCTCACAAAGGGAATCAGAATCAACTCTGACAAGATGTTGGTAACACACATACATTTGATAGGAGTATCTTCTAATAAAGAAAAAGGATCATAAAATGCAAATAGTGAAAAAAATACTTACCACACATGTTTCACTATCAAATTTGTTTCCCCAGATGTAAATATTAGTAAGTGTGGTATTTGTTTTCATTGAATCTGAAAAAGCAGTAAGTCCTTTTCCAGTTATGTTATTGCTCACTATAGATAACCTAAGAGAAAATTACAATATATTAGGTTCATAGAAATCAAAAGATCCGTGAAGAGTTACAAATTCACAATTTATGAAATCTGTTGCCAAGACAATTTGGTTGATATAATAAAATATTAGCATTGGTCTTTAAAGTGTTTCATAGTTTGTGGCTTATAATTATCTAACATTTATTTCTAGAAATGGAAGAACTTAAAATTATCCACAATTGGATCCTTCAAAATACAATGCCTTTTAATTGAGCTATACTTTAATAAATAACAAAAGATTTTTTAAAAATGCCTGATCTTTTTATTTAAGTGTTATGATTGAAGAGTTATATAGAGTTAAACCTATTTAAAGTCTCTGTTGAAATGTAGCAGGGACAGATGGAGGGAAAAAGTATTGTTAAGTGGGTGGGGCACTGTAAGACAAGAATCTTATTGGATGAATTGACTACAAATCTCCTGACTTCTAAGAAAGACCAGGTGTCATTACGGGAGCTGGAGAATGAGCCTGTCCCTTCTGACACAGCAAATACATTTTCCTTCATTGTAGTTTAACCATGCTCATATATAATGCTAGATATTCCTCCTTTCTCGTTCAGCTGGCCAAGATGCCAAAAGGGAAGAAGGCCAAGGGGAAGAAGGTAGCTCCAGCCCCTGTTGTAGTAAAGAAGCAGGAGGCCAAAAAAGTGGTCAATCCTTTGTTGGAGAAGCGTCTCAAGAACTTTGGCATTGGTCAGGATGTCCAGCCCAAAAGGGATCTTACTCGATTTGTCAAATGGCCTCAGTACATCAGACTACAGTGTCAAAGGTCTATGCTTTATAAGCATTTGAATTCCACCAGCAATTAACCAGTTCACCCAGACTTCAGATTGTCAGACTCAACTGCTTAAAATGGCTCACAAGTATAGACCAGAGACAAAGCAAGACAAGAAGCAAAGGCTGCTGGCTCAGGCTGAACAAAAGGTTGCTGGCAAAGAAGATGTCCCCACTAAGAGACCACCGGTCCTCAGAGCAGGTGTTAATGAAGAGGTATAAGTGGGGGGGATTTCT
>JAQQSV010000479.1:15380-64671 GCA_028646515.1 Pseudochirops corinnae
CTGCCAAGTGTAGGAATTAGGATTAAGTGTTACGCTTTGCAGCGGGCAGATGGCCTGCAAAGTTCTGGGGCCAGAGATGCAGTTTTTAAAGACCTAAAACTGTCAGTCATAGGTTCATTAGGCTAGCTAGGTTTACAAAGGTAGAGTTAGGGAGGGCCCTCGGAGGAGCCAAGGAGTGCCTAATACTTTTGCCTTGAAATGTCATAAAGTCAACCAGCAGTCAGATTTGAGGTCAAATTTAAATGAGAAGTACTCATCCAGTTTGCAAATGGATGAGTCTTGTTTCGTCCAGCTACTAGAACAAAAGGAGGTAGTGCCTTTAAAAGATTCTTGTTATCATAGCTATAGAATTAATGGTTTCAGAGGAAATACCTCTAGGCTGGGGGCAGGGAAGGGACAGAGTTAATGCTTTATGGCTGGGGAGAAATGTGGCTTTTACAACTTAACACAAGACTGAAATTACAACATTACAAAATTATAAAATCACCCCAAAATATATTACAAAGGCCACTCAGCACCACCTCATTAATACTGTTACTAACCTGGGTGAAAACAAGAAAGCACAGTAGGTAGTGACTCCACATGACGTGGACCCCATTGAGCTAGTGGTCTTCCTACCTTTCTTGTGCCAAAAAAATGGGGGTTCCTTACTATATTATCAAAGGTAAAGTGAGACTCTGTCACTTAGTTCACAAAAAGACCTGCACAAGCATTACCTTCATGCAGGTTAACCCTGAAGATAAGGGAGCCCTGGCTAAGCTGGTAGAAGCCATCAAAACCAATTATAATGACAGATATGATGAGATCCATTATCACTGGGGTGGCAATGTTCTGGGTCCAGAATCAGTGGCTCGCATCGCCAAGCTTAAAAAGGCAGAAGCTAAGGAACTTGCAACCAAATTGAGTTAAATGTATATTTGATTTTTCCCTATGTAAAAATAAAATTTTAAACAAACAAACAAACAAAAAGACATTCCTAGAAATAAAGTATCCTTAATGACAAGAATTTTCTGGTTTACTTCTTGATAATGATTTATAATTAGGATTAGATAAACATTAATTTTTAGATAATTATCAAAACCAAGAATAGAGCAGAATATATATATTCATAATTTATGGGGCACAGGTGAGTGTCTAAGTCAGCGGTTCTCAACCTGAATGTCGCGACCCCTTTGGGGGTCAAACGACCCTTTCACAGGGGTTGCCTAAGACCATCAGAACACACATATTTCTGATGGTCTTAGGAACCAAGACACCACTCCTCTATCCATCTCCAGGTGGGTCCACCCACATGCAGATACGCCCAGATACGCCCACATACGAGTATTAAAGGATCTCGTGGCATTAGGAAGGTTGAGAACCATGGGTCTAAGTATTCAAAGCCACAAGAAAAACTTTTGGAAAAAGAGGAAAGCCTAAAATAATAATAACAACAATCATCATCATCATTTAATGATAATAAAAAGTACTACCCAAAAATTCAAATTCAAACCTAAAATGGGCATCAATATTAGGGTCCTGTTAATTTTTTCTATGAGCAACAGGTTTTTCTGAAATTAAATAAATCTTAACAATGTAAAAATCCATACTAACGCTTTCAGACTTGTGTTGTAAAAAGCCAGGGCTTCAGTCACATACATGGAACCCTCATCTTCAATTTTGTTTGAAGAAAGATCTATTACTTCCAATACATTATTCCTTTTTAACAGCTCTCCTAAATATTTCATTGCATCACAAGATATTTTATTGCTAGGAAAGAAAAAAATGAATTGCTTCTGAAACTGTGTGGTCATAATACTTTTTATTAAATAGGCAGAAAATGTGTTTTAAAAGGACACTTACTTAATAGGTAATGGTGGACATTGTTAGATGAATGAATGCCTTTCATCAATGAGTTTCTGAGAAAGCTACTTAAAACTAGACTTTTAAAAAAGCTTCCATCCCAATTTATAGAGCTTGTAACAAACCATTACATCATCTTATTTAACAGCAAAAATTACCCATGTAATGTCATCAGCATACGGTTTATTTGTTGAAATTTTATCTCTGATTCCTCACCAAGATTAAGAAAAAATAAATCTTTGTAAAACATTCAAAAAGTCCATTCAACTTTATAGTCGCTTTAAAAAATAAACCTAATTGCTAAGTTAGAGCAGGTGTTACATTTCACATCCCATTCTACACAGGTTTTCCAGCAGAAATACATTTGAGTAAATTGTTTCCGATTGTACGGCTCAGTGTGTTCTTACCAGCTTACATCCAGGTAGCGCAGCGCAGTGTTTGTGTAGAGGGCTTCGCACAGTTGCTGCATACCAAAGTTTTTAATATCATGCTTACACATGTGGAGTTCAATAAGAGTCGAGTTAATTTGCAACATGTGGCTCATGTGAATGGTTGACTCTTCCTAAAAAGAGACTTTGCTTTACTTATGTTCTCCATTCAACACGAAAGCTACCAATGGCTAAATAGTAATGTGTAGATATTAATATTAATGATTAATAATTATAGTGAACATTAATTCTAGAGTACCTCCTCAACAGAGACTAAGTTGTTTTAATTCAACAAACGTTGATTAAGCACCTTTTACTCACGGCATCTTCCAAACACCACCGAGCCGCTGTTTACATGTCTTCTCCCATCAGACCCCACTCAGTGCTTATGGTCTGACTGACCCTACATCACTGCGGCAGTCAGACCCCGGTGCCTAACGTTTTTAAAGGCTCAGAAATGATCATTAGAAATCCTGGAGTAAAACAGAGGACCTATTTCCCAGTCCTCTCAGACATGGGTGTGAGAGAGGAGATCAGGCTAATAAAAAAGGACACATCTCGATGTTTCAGGAGGAACGTGGCCTGGACTCCCTGCTCAGTAAGCAAGTGAATGGACCTCCATCCTCATCTGTGAAATGAGGGTCAATAATTCTATTCCCCAGAAGTAAGAACCTTCTGCCCCTTATAGCAAATCAGGTTAACAAGCAAACACTAATCTCTTACTTTGGACCAGGCACAATGTAAGCGTAATGTTGTACATGCATCCTGTTTATCACTGGTGTGAAAAGCACCGAGGTCAGTGGCTGGAGGTGGGGAAGGCCTAAGGAAGACCACACTGGTTCTGGTGATCTGACAGTTTTAAGAGGGCTGATGGCAATAGTACCTAGAGTCTGGGAGTTAAGGAGGTGAAGGCCAGTGAGGAGGCTGAGTGGGCAGGTAGGCACCACTCACAAGAGGTTCCAGAAGCATCTACCAAGTGGTAATTCAGGGATGTGGCCCAGGTGTCCATAGTCTGAAATCACCATGATTCCATGACTTGGGCCTCCGGTGGGTAAAGAGACTCTTCCAGTCCACAGGACCTTGTTGTCCTCATCTGTAACAGGGAGCAAGGATAACTATCCAGGATAGGTCTCTTTATACAAGGTAGCCTATGAGAAGGCAGAAAGGAGTGGTCATTTCTTAATCCCATCTCCATCTCAGAGAGCTATGGGCTCTCCAAGAGCAATGGTGTGTTGACAATCTCTTGACAATCTGGTGTTTTCTGCGTTCTTCATTTATTACATCTCTATCTTTCAGATCAAATGTTTGAAAAATAAGGACAGTTCTTAAATAAGTGAAGGAACCTGTCTTCTGAAGTCTAAAGTCCTCTGGGAGGAGAAGAGCTCTTGGGGGGCAGGGAGGTCTAGAAACCTGGGCTCATTTCTGCTCTGACCTGAACCCTATAAGACAGGGAGCAAATTACTGAGCCCTCTGAGTCTCATTTTCTAAATTTAAAGTGGAGATAATAACACTTTTACATACCTCACAGGGGTGTTTTGAAGGAAACACTTTGCTAACTTTAAAATGCAATATAAATGTGAGATTAAAAAAATTGTTGCCAGTACTGATGTAGGATTTTTATTTTAAAGAAAACTGTTATTCTTTGTAGCCTGGAGTTCACAGAAAATAGTTTTTACCTAGCCCCCAAAGATTTTCAAGCTGTTTATGAAATTTAAAAAAAATTTCAATATTTTATTAATACAATGTTAATTTAATGAACTACTTAACAAGTACATACTTCTTCGCTCCTCAGTATAGGGCGGTTTAAATTTATCCCTTTAATTGAATGGTTTGTAGTTAGGACAGTTGCTAATGCTATCAAACTCTGCATCCCCTGAAAATAAGCAAATTCTTATTGTTATAAAAAGACATGGTTTTTATAAGAAACATGAAGGAGAATAAAAAACTGATGCTTAAGGAAAGGACTGTATCTAGGTCAAGGTGATGACACGCCCAGGCCAGTCAGTGGCCCACTTGTTCAGGCTGGGTTAGCTCTCTACAAGAAGAACTTTTCTAGATCCTGGGGCGCTGACTCTTCTACATCTTCCCAGATTCAGGTGTGCTGAGCCAGAAAATGTAGGGAGAGCAGGATAAAGACACTGATTCAAACTGGGGGGGGAGGGAAGAGGGGACCTGGGATACTTACTCTCATGCTTATCACAGAATAAACGCTATTTCAAGGACAACCCTATACCTGGCTGCTCACCTTCCTATGGTTGTTTCTGTACTCCTGGAACCACTCTGAACTAGAGAGAACATCCCAGGCTCAGAATGATGGCCAAATGTGGCCCAGACAACTGAGACATCAATTGGAGACACAGCTGAAGGATGGGAGGAGGTGGTAAGAGCCAGGGTGCAGTCTCTTAGATTTCCCATCTTTAGCTTTAAAGAAGTTTCTTTGTTCTTTGAGAGATTTTCCACTAATTCATGTGCCAACTTTCCTAATGAGAGGACGTGGTTGTAATTATTCTTTAATAAGTTAGTGTTGTTTTACTCACCAGATCACAGTCTCCCAAATCTAACTTCTCTAGTGATGAATTAATTTGAAGCATTGTGGCAAAAAACATTCCCCCTTTATTTTCAATCTTGTTCCCAGTCAGTCGTAGGTGTTTGAGTGTTTGATTTCTCTAAGCAGGAAAAATGGGAAAAGTTAAACATTTCAGTTTTTTAAGTTATAGAATTCCCCTTGAAGAGTTTGGCTTTAATCATGTGAAAAACACAGGACTCTTTAACTTTAAAAACATGCAAATTCATCTAAATGATAAAGGGCTTGTTTAATTAACGGTTTCTACTCATCAGAGAGAAGCTGTGTGAAAAGGTCTTGGGTAAACCACTTAAGCCTTTCTCAGTCTCAGGTTCATAGGAGCATCCATTTAGAATTGGAAGGGCCCTTGGAGAAAACCAAATGCAACTTCCTTTTATAGGAGAGAGGAGGAGAGTAACTGCTCAGGATCACACAGGGGGGTCTGAACCCAGGATTTCTGGATCCTGAATGGAGAGTCCTAGCCACTAGACGCTCTCTCAGAAGAAGGCTTGGACTCTCTCTGAGGCCCCTGCCAGTGCTGGATCCCATGACTCTAAGTCTTCCCCACCAAACCCGGAAGGAGGTCACACAACTTGAAGGCCATCTCTGGCATTTCTGTGGTCAGAAATCATTTGTGTTTTATTATTTCCATAAATATTTTGCAAGGTCATCTCCAGATGTTTTATAGTTTTAAAATATTACTGAAAGTGGTGTGCTGTCCTGGGCAGAGAGCTGGCCTTGGAGGTGGCCAACAGAGACAGACTTTGAGGTTCTGGGTAAGCGATTCAATCTCTGTGTTCCAGGACACAAGTGTCAGAGAAGATGCTCCTTATATCTATGAAAAGAACAGTCCAGTTCAGTCCCCTCCAGCCCCCATATACTATAGTATATGAAAGTAAATAATTTGCTGCAAAGAAAGTCCTAGGTGTCCAAGGAATCTCCAAGGCCTGAAGAACTAAAGAATCTCCATGATTCTCTGAAATGCATGAACAAAACACAAATCTGCACCCCATTAAAAAGAGACCATGGCTCTCTGTGCAAAGGCACTGACAGGTAGATACTTACATGGAGTGCTTTGGCTATCACTTCTCCCCCATCAGTCTTAATGTCATTAAACATAAGATTTAGGTAAGTGATACTTTGGACTTCCTGTAATGAAGAGGGAAAAGAATCTGTCGCTAGTGCATTTTGGGAGTTTGAACAGGACGGCATCTCTTTAAAAACAGGTTTGTCCATTTTATTTTTTAAGGAGTTTCCCCCAAAAAAAGTCTTGACAACTGAAAAGAAACACAGCTAGTACAATGCTCAGTTGAATTCCATGAAAAACACCAATGATGTAAGAAGGCCATCTCATTAATTTAAACCTAATCACAGCTACTTTGTGAAAGAGGGAGAGGGCAGGTATAGTTTCAATAATGATTTGGCCACTTGTATGTTCTGTTTTGTTGCTCTTGTTGTGGCTATGAGATATAAGGAGCCTGCAATAGGTGATTCTGACATTCTCCCTGAAAGCTATGTATACTCTCTGAGATGAGAGACACCCAGAACGTAACCTGAGATTGTAGATCTGGCCAAAAAGGACAAGATTCCTGGAATTCTGGAAAGACACTGTCGTCTGTTAAGACTAAGTGGTATCACTGTAAACAAAACAAACATTTTAGGAGCAAAAATAACACAGTACCTCAAGTAGTTTTGCAACATGCTTCGCTCCATCATCAGTTAAGAGGTTATATCTAACATCCAAACCTAAGGGACACAAATGAATACGTGATTGACCACCTTGATAATGCTGAAATTCTGAAGACGGCGAGACATGACGAAGTTAAAGCCAATACCTGTAACATTTTTATGTGGTCTTAGGGTATCAATAAGCATTTCGAAATCTCCATCTGTGAGTCTCTGTACTGGTATTAAGCGGTTATTACCAGCTATTTTTATGGTGATTTCATTTTCATATCTGAGTAAGAGAAAATATTTTAAAATACAAAGAAGCAGCTCAGTAAAGAAATCAACATATAGTTTTTATTCATATACGAAGATGAATGTAAATAGTCTCATCAATGGGGGCAAGTAAAACATAAAATAAGAGCAGTGACATCGAACATCTGTGCAGCGCTCTGCAGTTTTCAATACATGATTACAGGCATTTTATCATCTGACCTTTACAAACAGAGGGGGCCAGCATTCTTAGCCTACAGACAGAGAAACTGAGTCTCAGAAAGCTTAAGGAACCTACCCAAGGTCAGAAAGCTAGGGACTAGAACCCAAGTTCTAAGCTAATGCACTCTGCCTCCAAATTTTAAAATTGTCATTAACATATACCCAAAAGATGTATCCAATTTCTAATGAATTTTTAAGTGGCTGTTTCTATGAGGATGATTTTCAGAGAACAGAGACATAACATGGTATTATTTTCTTACCTTGTCTTAGTTTTTCTATAATCTTTTTCTAGGAGCTTGAGTGTTTGATATATAAAAGGGTTGTAATTCCTACGGAAACTTTTACACGCCTCCAAATAATGTCGTGGGATAGTGATGAATGTTGCTGAAACTATAAAGAAACAAACCCAATGACACCTCCTTATTCAGAAGCATGCTGAACAACCGTGGCTCTTCAATGGGATGGTCGGTCAATCAGATATCTAAGTATGACATCTACATATTGATGTATTACTATTTTAGGGAACTGGGAATCAAGTACAGGCACAATTCCACTAATTTGGAATCTAAAAGAATGAAAACGTAATATGAAATTAGGCCAGGGGTTAGGGACTTAGGGTCCATTAACTGACAGATGTCAGGGGTTACATACCTTTGGGTGAGAAAAAAAGTTAAATCTTCATTTCAACAGAATTTTCCTTTATCATTTCACATATTTTATGTATTTGAAAACATTATTCTGAACAAGGGTCTGTGGGCTTCACTAGACGGCCAGAGGGGTCCAGGACCCTAAAAGTAACTCTGTTAAAAATCAGAGTCCTGACATTTCCATTAAGTAAAGTTTGGCAGGGACAGTGTAAGGGAGCCCAAGGCTGCCAATCTTCCATAATTTTAAAATAAGAAGATAATTTTAAGGAGCACAGTAATCATAATACAAACTAGAGTTTACCTCTGTATGACTGATGAACAAGAGCTTGTTAGCACATTAACAGTAACACCACTTAAGATGGAGAATGAGGGCAAACCATTTTCACGCCATTCTCTTAAAGAGTCAGTTGTGTCCTATGACTAACAGCTCCTCCAAGAGCTGCTACTAAACAGTCTGGAAGCGGTCACGGCTTCTTCAGGTCCCCTCTGCCCTCACTACCCAGAACGTGTGCGTGTTTATGTGTAACATCTCCTAAGACAGTGCCTGGGCCTCTTTCTCTTTGCCAATATCCACCACTTCTGGATCATTGGGGTGGGCATGAGCACACATGATGTCTGCCCTTTTGGAATGTAAGCTCCTTGAGGGCAGGAGTTTGGGGGGATTTTTTTTCGGTCCCAGTGCCTGAGACATGGTAAATGCTAAATAAGCTTAGCTTCTTGACTTCTCACTGGACCCCAAAGGTTCTTAGCCTTTGTGTCATGGACCCCTTGGGTGGTCAGTCTGGTGAAGCCCAAGCCTGCTTCTCAGAACAACGTTGGGGAAAGAAGACATGGGAGAAGTGGTTACGCCCCAGACCTGGAGGGCAACAGCCTAGGTTCCTCTTCTCCCCTTACACTTATGGCCTAAAAGACAGTCATGAATAGCGAGGAAACATTTCTCAAAGCAAGTGATAAACATGAAGGGGGAAGTCACGAGAATATATCAGTGTCAAGAAGACCCTGCAATTAGGGAGGGAGATAGAACACTGGCTCTCCTCTTCCTAGTCTCTGGGGGTCCAGGTGTTAGGAATCAAGGTACATGGTGAGGTGTGGTCTCCTCCCCAAAGCCAAAGGCTCTGAGGGCCCCCATTGATCACTGGAGGTTTTTACCTCCTCCTCCTCCTGCCCCTTTCCTTCCGGCCACCCGAGGAGGGAACAACGTCCCTGCCATGCCCATGGGAGGAACAGGAGGACTTTTAGAGACATGCGGTTCTGCTGTAGTGGGTAAGATCACAGAGCTGGGGTTGTTTTAATTCTTTGCATTCTTTGTATTACAGGTCCTGGCACGGAAGACTGGCATGTGAGGCAGGTGCTTAATGAATGCTGGTTGTCTGATGGACTCTCATCAACTTGGAGTGAGTGGAGTTTTCACCTTAACTGTGCATGCCAATTATACATGATTATCCATCAGATAACTTTATTGAATGATCCTGATTATCACTCTCTAGTAGGCACAAACCAAAACACCACACTCTAGTCAAGGGGCCCACCTGCAGGAGGCCAGATGGACAAGGGATTCTCTCCCTGGGAGGACATTCTCTGGCAGTCCCTGGTGGAGGATACCACGGTTTTGGTTCCTCAAGCCTCGCCCATGAGGGAGGCCTTTTGTGTGGGCTAATAGCCTGAAGCTGGATGGAGGGCCCACTGAGGAGAGCCCATGGGTACCAATGTCTCAGCCAGGCCTGGCAGGTGGGCAGTGGTCTGTGAATTTGGAAGCTGGAGCATTTCAATGACCTCCAGGGACTCCCTGACACGAAACCCATCTTTCATATTTTAAGAAAAATAATGAATGGACCAGGCGCAGAGATGAGTTAGTAGACTAGGGGCTCGATCTGTGCTTTTGTTGGAGTAAAACACTTCCAGCTAAGTAACTCCCTCTCCCAGCCTAGGCTGGCACTTTCTCTGCAGCCTCTCTAGACCCTCAGAGGAGTCTCAGAGAGTTGCCTAGAGCCCAGACAGCAGCATTAAACAGCACACCGATTTAGAAAACCACATATTAACACTACCTATGTTTTATTGCATTTTGATCCATTTTTGTTAAATATTTCTCAATCTGGTTCCATAGAAGTGCTGCCATAGGGGTCAGGGGAGGCTTTGACACTGAGGTTAACGGAAGAGCCCAGGGTCACAGATCCGGTATGTGAACGGCAGGACTTGAAGCCAGGTCTTTCTGGCCACTTTTTTTTTTTTTGCCACCTTTAAGCCTAGGAAGTCCTTAGCACAGTGCCTGGCACACAATGGGTGTGATAGATGCTTGCTGCCTAATAATGAGGGCAAGGAAGGCCCATTTCAGCTTTCACTTGCCGTCTGAGCGCGCTTCCAGACCTCTCCCCCCCATCTGGCAATTCTGCCTTCTTTTCCATAATGTAACATTTAGTTAAATAACTGTAACAAACGCTGACGAGCACTTACTGAGCGCAAGGCACGAGGACCGAAACCGGACCCGGCACATTAGGAACGAAGGGCTGCGGCCGGCTGGGCAGGAAAGAAAGGACAGGGGGGCTCCACGGGCGGACCCAAGGCGGAGGATCACCAAGGACCAGACGCCCCCCCCCCTTGAAGCCGGGCACGAGGTCGGGGACCCAAGAGTCCCGGGATGGCAGGGTGTTAGGGGCTGCCTGCGGCACAGCGGGATCAGACCTCGACCGCGGAGGGACCCCGGGGTTCATCGATGGGTCCCGACTTCACCCAGCACACTGGAACTTATTAAGCACCTACTGGGTGCTCGGCCCGGAGGAGGGACAGAGGGCGCGCAAGGTCTCCGTCCCCACAACCTCACCCTCTCATTGGGGGCTCAGCTAAAGTCCAGGTCTCCCCCGCGGCCACATCCCCGGCCTGGCTCTGCGGAGAAAGACAAGGGCTGATTCTGCACTCTACGTACCCTCTAGTGGCAGGGGGGTGAAGGTGAAGGTCTGCATTGCTGGCCCCGGCCCGGAACAAGCTGGGCACCATGGCAACCAACGCTGTAAGTTCGCCCCGCCCCCAGGGGAGGGCGAGCTCTCCACTATCCAATCGTATCCTCGGAGCTTGTGGAGGGGCGTGGCTACTCACGTTTCGAAGACGACGCGAGGAAAGCGGGCGGTTGTTATAGCAACCCAGGTTCTGCTCGCACGTGAGCGCGCGCGCGCACACACACACACACACACACACACACACACACACACACACACACACACACACACACACACACACACACACACTCCCCCTCCTCCCCCCGTAAAGAGGGGCGGAGCCACGCGCGCCTATGAGCGTGGCCGGGGCGGAAGCGTGGGTTGTCAAAGCCCCACAGTCAGTAGCTTCCGCAAGCGCGTGGGAGGCTAGCCAAGGCCTCTGGGAGTGTCCTTGCGAACCGCACAACGCCTGCAATAGCGGCTCCTCCCACGAGACAAGCCTTCCTTCTCAACACTGAGCCTGCGCACTGGCCGGTCAGAGCTCGGTTAGAGCCCGGGGGCGGGCGGACGAGCGAACCAGCGAGGAGTAGAGGAGAGGCGCGCGCCCCGCCCCCGCCTCATCCGGGTCTTTGGCCTGGAGGCCCTGGGGGTAGGGAGCGCGTCGTGCGCGGCGCCGGGCCACCACCCGCAGGGGGAGCATGGGGGGAGGGAAGGGCTACCAGGTGAGAGGGGGGTACATGGCGCAAAGCTATGCACGCAAAGCAGCGCGCGCTCCCGCAACCAGGAGGCCGCGGGTTCGAATCTCCCCGGCAATGACGGCGAATTGGCCGAAGCTTGGAGGACGAGTGACCTTAGTCCTCCGGGAAGTGGAGAGTCTGCGAAGATGGCTGTAGTCAGTGATTAAGTAATAGAGATGCGCATGTGGTGCGATAGTGATGGATAGACCGCTCCCTGTAGAGCACCTACTGTGTGCCAGGCACTGCCCTGCAAGGCTTTATCCCACTTAAGTGCACTCACTGCCCATTTAGCCCCATTTTACAGACGAGGAAGCAGATAATCATCACTGACATTTGTAAAGCACCTACTGTGTGCCGGGTGCCACGTTGGGTGTTTTACAAATATTTTCTACTCTGACCCTCACAGCAATATTATCTACATTTTACAGAGGAGGAAACAGGTGGGCAGGCTAAGGGACTTCTTAAGGTCACACTGCTAATAACCGTTGATAAAGCACTTACTATGTGCAGGCACTTTGCTGCACGTTTTACAATTACTTTCTCATTTAATTCCTCACCACAACATTGGGAGGGAGGTGCTGTTATTATTCCCATTTTCAGATGAGGAGACTGAGGCAAACTAAAGTTAAGTGACTTGCCTGGGGTCACAGAGCTAGTTAAGTGTCTGAGGTCAAATTCGAACTCGGGTCTTCCAGATTCCAGGCCCAGTACTTTATGTACTGCACCCCCTACCAGCCCCTTGAATGGGCCAATAATCTTCCTGTGTTCTCCCAACTTCAAAACTGTTTTGTATTCATTATGTATGTATTCTGTATCTGTTCATTCCCCCCCCCCCCAATGCTTAGCACAGTGCCTGGCACATAGTAGGGGCTTAATAAATGCCTGCTGACTGATCAGAGTTACCATTTGTAACACATATAGGCTTTAAGGTTTGAAACAGGTTAGATAAGGGAAGGACCACACAGGTAGCTAGATGAGAGATGGATGGATGGGTGGATGGATGAATGGATATAGACAGATGACTGATAGATACAGACAGATAATAGAAGATATAGAAAGATGATTGATCAATATAGATAGAAGATAGATAAGTAGATATGGATGGACAGATACAGATAATGTTAGGTAGATCGATGGATAAAAAATAGAGATACATCATCATAAGATGCAGATACTCAGACGGATGGGTGAGTGGGTGGATAGACAGATAAGCTAGTCGGATGAATACCTAGGTAGATGGCTATTCAGATAGAGGAGAGGTGATAGAGATAGATAGTAGGGTAGTTAAAGAGATGATAGGCAGAAAGCTGGAACAATTGTTAAACACATTATTTGGCAAGCGCTGTATTAAACACCCATGATACCAATAAAAGAAAGCAAGACAGTTTCAAGGATTTCCCATTCTAATGAGGGAAGACCACACACGAAGGAGTTCATGGCTCAGGAACACAAGCCAGGAAATGGTGTGGAGACAGACCCCTAGGTTTTGGTGGAAGGAGGGGAGTGGTGCTGATCGTTGCTCGGAGTGGAGCAAGTATCAGGAGACATGCAAGAAGTGAGGTTGCTTCTAGTATGCGTTAATGAGGGGAAGGTAGGAAGGCTTATTTTTCTGCTGATTATAGAAGAGAACCAACCTTTTTGTTCCTCTGGTCCTGGTGAAACACCCAAATGTAGTCACCATCTTCAAGTGTTTGAAGTACTATCAAAGGGGAGAGAATTAAGCTGACCTCAGAATCTTCTGTAGTTCACTATTGTCCACGGCATAAATCACAACCCCCTCCCAGGTTTGGAAAACCACCCACAGTCTGGCCCCAGCTTGCTGTTTCAAGACGGTCTCATTTTATACCTCTGACCTTCCCATCCTCCTTTCCACCCTGATCGCCCTTCCAGACAGCTCTTCTCCCTCCTCAACACCTCCTCTCCCAGATTCAACATGTGCAGAGACATGTTCCTCCTAGAAAACGCCTTCTCTTCTCATCTCTGCCTATTGAAATCTTTAGGCAACTGGTGACCCAGTCCTGGAGTCAGGGAGACCAGAGTTGTAATAGGGCCTCAGATGCTTGCTAGCTGTGTGACCCTGGGCAAGTCACTCTGGTTGCCTCTGTTTTCTCACCTGTAGAAGGGGAATGATAATAATACCTCCCTCCCAGAGTTGTTGTGAGTGTGAAATGAGACAATATTTGTAAAAGTGCTTAACACACACTAGGTGCCATACAAATGTTTATTTCCTTCTCTTTAAGGCCCCACCAAAACTGTGTATCCTTCTTGGATTTTCTCTCCTAAAATTCTCCTAGCTCCTTTTGTCTGAATATTTTCTTTGCCCTCTCTGGTCCCTTCCTTGATTTATATACACTGGTATACATACCATCTCTCCTTAGCCACCTCCAGTAAATTGTTTTTGGGGGTAGGAGTTGGATTGTTGTTATTCCTATATCTCCAAACACCTCACCCAGTCCTTTGTATATCATTGTTTAGGAATTTTTCTGTCTTGTCTGACTCTTCGTGATCCCACTGGGGTTTTTTGTTTTTTGTTTTTTTTTTGGCAAAACATTGCAGTGGTTTGCCATTTCCTTCTCCAGCTCATTTTGCAGATGAGAAAACTGAGGCAAACAGGTTTAAGTGCCTTGCCCAAGGTCATATAGCTAGGGAGTGTATGAAGCCAGATTTGAACTCAGAAAGATAAGTCTTCTTGACACCAGACCTGAGACTCTATCCGCTGTGCCACATGGCTGCCCTTGTACATAATTAGACCTTAATAAATATTTGTTGAATTTAAATTTGTTGACCATCATCATTCTGACAGTTAACTTCACAAAATCAAATTCTGTGACTGACTATGATTTTAACAGTCCAGCCAGTGGGCTGAATTTTAATTTTACTTTGTCTAACATTTAAGTCAATGCAATTTAAGGAACATTTATTAAGCACCTACTGCCAGGCAGTGTACTAAATTCTGGGAAAAGACAAAAAAACCCTTAAGGATCTTACATCGGATTGGTTGGATATAACCTCTCCATGTATCAGTAAATACAGAGTAAGCAAAAAATGGGTACAACAGAATTTTTGGGTGGGGAGGGGGAGGTGTTGAGTTTTAGCAACTATTAGGAAGGTATCTAGACAAAGGAGGCAGGAAGCAGAACCTTGAAGGGGTGGAAGGTCCCAAGATGTGGAGATGAGATAGGAAAGCATTCCACACATGTGTGGGGAGCAGCAAGGGGCTGGTCTGGCTGAAACATGAAATTACAAGTCCCATCACTATCGAGAGAGAACACGTGGAAGGAAGTGCCATGAAAACTGTATTTTTATGTTTGGATAAGAAGACAGATTCTTTCAGTGTGGTTTCAGTGGTCAAAAGGATGCAGATTTTGGCCAAACAGAATGTGCAGACAGGATAAATACAAGGGAAAAGCACTTAATAATTAGAATTGTCAAAAACAGAATAGCTAATAACATTATTTAACAATATTATTAATATATAATCTAATATTATAAATATATTATTTATTATTAATAATATTTGTTGCCATAAGGTAGGTGAAGCACTCTCCTTGTTATCTCACTTGGTCCCAAGAGAGTGAGGTACTATTATAATCCTGATTGTACAGATAAAGAAACAGGCTGAGAGAAGGGTGACTGATCTGCAGAGTCACACAACGCTTAAATATCTGATGCAGAATTCAAACTCAGGTCTTCTTGATTGCCCATTCAATGCTCTATTCCAGACACAATGAATTCTCTGTCACTGGAAGGATAAAGGGAGCCCAGAAAGCTACTTTTGGAGAATATCGTAGAAGGGCTGTTTCCTAGAGTGGGTGTCTACTGAAAGCCTTGTTTGTTTCTTTTTCTTGTCTTACAATGCTTTAGAATGTTCCGGCTACCAAGATGTTTGCAGACCAAGTCTTAAGACTTTTGTCCCAGAAACAAAAATCTCCAATAAAGTCCTCAGAACCACCAGAACGAGTAGGTGACAAAAAATATTTCGTGGATGCCTCTAATAAAAATCTCACATCTATCCCATCTTCCATCCTGGAACTTTGGGAACTGGAAGAAGTGCACTTGGAAAATAACGTGCTTGAGGGCATTTCTAAAGACATCCGGAATCTCACCAACCTGAGAATTCTCTACCTGAACAACAACAATATAAAATTTATTTGCAAAGACCTCGGGGAACTGACTAATCTCCAAAGTCTAGACCTCAGCCACAACCCTCTGGTTCCCGCCACTTTGCCTATCCTCTCCCATCTGCGGGCCCTTCGACAGCTCCGGCTTTATAATGTCCAAATGGAGAATTTCCCCATCCAGATGTGTAAGTGCCTGCACCACCTGGAATTGCTGGGACTGTCTCACAACAGGCTGAAGGCTCTGCCCAAAGAAATCGTCAACCAGACCAAACTGAGAGAGATCTACCTGCAGAACAACAAATTTGAAGACTTTCCCCTGGATATCTGCGTCCTTTACAACCTGGAGATCATAGACCTAGAGCAAAACCAGATCGCTGTCATTCCCGACGAGATCAGCGCGCTCACCAAGCTGGAGAAATTCTTCATCGCGTCTAACTGTGTGTCCTACCTCCCTGACACCCTGGGCAGCTGCAGCCAGCTAATGGTCTTGGACGTCTCCTATAACTTCCTGCACAACCTCCCGTCGACCCTCAAAGAACTGACCGAAATTACGGAGCTGGGGCTTTCGGGGAACTGTCTGGAGAAGGTGCCCAAGCTGATTTGCAAGTGGACGCTGCTCCATCTCCTGTACATGAAGAACACCTGTCTGAAAAGCCTGCGCCGCTCCTTCAAACGGCTGCTCAATGTAACCCTCTTAGATCTGAGTCAGAATTACTTTGAATTTTTCCCTCTAGAAGTCTGCTCTTTGAAAAACCTGGAGATGCTGTCCCTGGATGACAATCGTATTTGTCAGGTACACATGTCTCCCTTTCCTAGGACCTCTAAGGGGCTGCGCTTGCAGTGCCATGGCCAGATCTATTGGATGGTCAATCTAGGGCTGAAAGGGACCCTCAGGAGTCATTTAGAGGTTCCCAAACCCATTTGGCTTACTGCTCCCTTTAAAAAAAATTACTCAGTGTCCTCCTGGAAATCTTAACCAAGAAAGAAGTCTCAGATTAAGTGGACAGCTGCCCCCAAGGCTACTACCGCCCCCGGATCGTTCCAGCGGGAGACAGCACCGACTTTGGGAACCACTGAAAACACCCCCTACCCCATTTTACAGAAGAGGAAGCTGAGACCTGAGCCATGACAGAGTTCACATTCAAACCCGAGCTCTGTGATTTTCGGTGTCTTCCACTGCACCTCATTTCCCTGTCCTTCCCAGGCTGACTGTGGTCCAGCAGTCTGGCCTTCCTTGATGAGACTGAGAATGAATAGATGAAAATTCACATGTAGGAAAGAGGCAGATGAAAGGGATTCTTGCCCCTACCAAAGGATTCCGTTCATTAAGTATTCCCTGTAGAGGTCAGTTATGTCTCATGGCATTTGGTTTGTAAGTCACATGTTCTAAACTATATTCCTTGCTTAAAAAAAAAGGTCCAAGGTATTGAATTGCTGAAATACTGAATATGAAATTATTTAGAGTTTGATAGTGATGTCTGCCTCAAAGGCGTCAACCATTCGGGCTGTACACCTCCCAAAGCCAAGGTGGCCCTAGCTGGCTACTATCAAGAGACACCTGGTGGTGCTGGGCAGGAGGGATTATTCTGCTCCAGGCAGAACATAGCGAGAGTATCATGTTCCACTCTCGGTGCCCCATTTTAGAGATGACATTGGCAAGCCAAAAATCATCTGTAGGGGGTGATCTGAGGCTGGACATCGTGTCCTATGAGGATTAAGCAGCTGGGCTATACTGGACCTGGAGTCAGGAAAACCCAAGTTCAGATATGATGTTAGGCTCTTAGTAGCTGTGTGACCCTAGGTAAGTCACTGCTTCTCCTCAACTGTGAAATGTGAAGAATAATAGCACCCACCTCACCAGTGGGGGGAGAATGAAATGAGATGCTATTTGTGAAGTGCCTTGTGAACCTTAAAACCTTGCAGTTGATGGAACTAGATATGTTTATCCTGGAAAAGAAACAATTTGGGATGGCATAATAGCTATTTCCATGTACTGGAGAGGTTATCTCATATGAGAGGGATTAGGTTCATTCTGCCTGACCCTAGAGGGAGGACTGTGGAGTGTTGAGTGAGAGTTACAGGCAGGTCTGGTTTGGTCTTGAAGAAAGGGAAGACTCCTACCAATTGCAGCTGTCCCAAAGTAGACAGGCCAGCATTGGGAGGGCGAAGACATCCTTCGCCAGAGGCCTGTAAGGGAAGGCTGGGTGGCCACTTAATGGGGGTGCATGAAAGGGATTCTCACTCAGGTCCAGGCCTTGGGTGGTCCCTTCCAGTTCTGAAATCCTGTTAAATTGAGAATGGTCTCTTTTTTCATGGTTGTGGTGGTGGGAATAACAATGGTTGTTTCTTCTCTATTTCCACTTGTGTGGGTATTGGGGCTGGAGGGAGATAAATGAGGCCGTGCACAGGGGAAGCCTCCAAAGATCACACACTCTCAGGTTTGGGGGAGGGTTAAAGCAAGGAAAAGGCAATATCTGTAAGTTGTGCCCAGTACACAGCAGGTGCTTAATCAGTGTTTATTGGTGGTTGGATTATGCCACCTCCCCAAAGCTGTGATTGGATCTATAAATTAAATTAAGATAAGAAGGCTACATTCTGTAAAGTGGGCTGTTTTCTTTTTGCCTTAACTTCCTAATAAAAATCCCTTTTAAAAAATTCTAACCTTTCCTCAACTGAGAGAGAATTTTCTATGCTAAAGCCAGGATGAAGAACATAAAAGGACACTAAAATTTGAATCTAGGGTTGAATCGTAGCTCTGCTGTTTGAAAACTGTGTGACCTTGGGGAAAGTCATTCTCTGGGACTCAGTTGCTTCACTTGTAAGAGGAAACAATTGGACCAAATGATCTCTAGAGTCTGGTAGCTATAAATCTCATGCATTTCAGGGAACTCAGGATAACAGGGAAAGTGTTGCATGACTGTCCTTGAATAGTCAGAGAGTGGGATGGCAGCCATCAACACAGTTCAGTATTCCTGGAAGAGCCTGGAAAGCTGGAGAGGGAGAAAGAAGGAAAAACAGGCCAAGGCTAATTAGCAGTCATAATGATTTTTTTTCCTGCTGGGTTTTTCCCTTGCAAGCACTATTTCCCAGACAATTTTTAGCATTCATTATAAAATTCTTTGCCTTAGACACTTGCCTTTTACAAGCTGTCTTGAAGTAGGTAGTTGGGCACATCTACAAGTTAGTTAAGTTTAGTAAGTTAGTTAGTTTCTCCCATGAAAATGGAGTTCATTATGTCGTAGGATGGATTGCAGGAATAAGGGATGTTTATCTTGGGGGATCTAGGGAGACAGGTAGCTATGTTCAAGTTTAAAGGACTCTGGGAAAAGGGATCAGCTTTGTTCTGTTTGGCCCCAGAGGGCAGAACGAGGAGCACTAGGTTCCATCTGTGAAGAGCCAAATTTAGACTTGAAGGAAGGAAAACATTCCCAGTAATCAGAGTTGTCTCAAAGTGAATTTGGCTTCCTCTAGATGTTACCTGTTTGCTCTTGCTGTAGGTCTACATGGCAAAGGCTAGAATGTAGAGGGAGTTCTTTCCTAGAGCAAGGCCATTGAGGTCTTTTCTGCCTTTGAAGTTCTGTGATCTTGTGAGATACAGCAATGGTCAGACAAAGCTGAAAGGGCCTGAAGGTTGTCAGTGGTTTGCTTTTACCCCTCAGTTCAGTAAGGACAGTGATGGGGTCATCTCCCCCCGCCCAGCCCAAACAGCAAGGGCAGCACTCTGCATATAATAGAGGCATGCTTAAATGTCTCTTGCTCGAATTTAACTTATTCTTTTAAAAATAGCCACAACAAATTCTAGCTCAAGTTTAACAACTGCTGAGTTGGAAATCTTCTAGGGTAGAAATGATGACCCTATGCTTGCCAACACAATGTGCAGGGGACAGAGTGCTGCCTAGGAGTTAGGAGGCTTGAGTTCAAAGACCCTCTTTGGCCCTCACTAACTGTGTGACTTTGGGCAAGTCACATACTCTCTTAGAGCTCCAGTTAAAATGGCAGTAATAATATGACCACTCCATGTCACAGGCTTCTTGTGAGAAAAGTCACAAACCTTAAAGCGCTTGCTCTTTCTCTCTGAATGTGTATGTACATACATATATAAATACATATGTTACCTATCTATCATCTATCCATCTATCAATCTCTCTATCTGTCCTTCCTTTCATTTATTTATCTATCCATCCATCTATCCTATCATCTATCATCTATCCATCCATCTTATCATCTATCTATTAACTTATTTATTCATTGACCACTACTACTACTACTACTACTACTACTACTACTACTACTACTACTACTACTACTACTACTACTACTATATCACTACATCTTTTTAAAAAAATTATCATGAAGGTCTTTTGTTTTTACAGCAGAATCATATCCAGAGACACATGCCACTGCCAACAGATGAGCCCTCTCTTGGGACAATGAAAGACATTCAAGAAAAACCAGCTGAGCCGTAGTGGCCACGTCTGACAGTCTATGCCCAACATTCCACATGCATAGTTCCCCAACTCACTACTCCAGATGTTTTTTTTAAAAAGTATTTTTCATTTCATTATCTTCAAACCCTTGATCATGTTAAGTTTCATATATTTGCATGAAGGTTAAGAAATGTTTTTGCTGTCTTTTTTTTTAAAGACAAAATTTTTACAGTGATTGACTTGTCTAGGTTACTCTCTGACAGCACCATAAATAAACTTTCAGGACTGTTAATATGCATTCCCAACTCTGGCCATATTCATCCCATGGAGTTTACAAACATGATTTACCCAGGAAGATGCCGAATTGCCTCTGAATTCTGTTAATTTGTGATAGGTTGTTTCCAAAGTAAAGCCCTTTTGATTTTCTAATATGTTCAAACAATTTTGACAACTTCACTCTTTTTTTTTAAAATGACTCTAGGTTCCTGAAGAGGTGTTCAACCTTGTCAAATTGAAGGCACTTGGTCTAACTGGAAATAATTTCACTGTATTTCCAGAGGAAATCTTGCTAATTGAATCTTTAGAACAACTATATCTGGGACAGGACCAAGGAACCAAACTGACCTATCTCCCAGAAAACATCCTGAAGCTATCGGTATGAATGAAAACTTTACATAATGAAATATTCACAAATATATTCAAGTTTTGGGGCAGCTAGGTGGCACAATGGATAGAGCATTGACCCTGGAGTCAGGAGGACGTGAGTTTAAATCCATACTTACTAGTAGTATGACCCTGTGCAAGTCACTTAACCCTGTTTGCCTCAGTTTCTTCATCTATAAAATGAGCTGGAGAAAGAAACAGCAAACCATTTCAGTATCTTTGCCCAAGAAAACCCCAAGTGGGGTCACGAAGAGTTAGACATGACTGAAAAATGATTGAACAGCACAGTCACACTGACCAACTGTTATCCCCTACTCACTCCTTATGACTAGCCCACCTTGTTTTCTTAATCATATATTTCCTCAATAATATTGCTACTTCTACTTCTTGTGTATAGGTCAATGGAAATAGTCTGCCCACCATTCATCCCTCCATCATCCCCTGGGCCATTCACAACTTGAGTTCCTTGGGGATTTTGGTGTTCCAAAGTTCAAAACCACAGCAGACCTCTGAGAGAACATTTCTGTTGAAAAGAAGAATGTATTAACCTGAATGGATAAGCAAATCAGTGCTGCTTAGGTTTGAATGAAGTGTAGTAAATGACTACCCTACAAACTTACAGTTACATAGAGAATCAAATGAATTAGAAAGAAACTGACAGTTACGGAGTGAATTAGAAAGACACACGGAGTGGGCATAGGATTCAGCATCCTGTTTCACCGGCGGATGTATTCCCAGCAGGCTCTGAAGTGGCTGCCCAAACAGATTGGCCTGCAAAAATATGAGTACTCCCGGGCTCAAATATGCATGCCGTGCCTCCAACATTTAGAACTATGGTTCATGAGCCCCCACCAACATGCTTCCATTTAATGATTACCCAGATGTCTCAACTAACTACTAACTTTTAGCAAAGGCATTTACTTGATTGGCGTAGAAAGAACAGTAGTTATAAAACATTTCTCCTATAAACCTGAAACCCACACTCCTACAAAAACATACTATGTATGGGAGAAGAGTGATCACAAACTTCAAATACAGTGGAAGTGGGGCATACGTGTAAGGAGTACATGGAGTATATGGACTGAGCTGGGGTCCTTGCTTGTGCTACTGCTGTGCTCTTCCAGAAAGAGCAGAGACCCTCAGGGCTGGCAGAAATCTCTCTAATTCTGATCCCTTGGGACCTCGGACCTGAGGCTTTTCACCTCCAAGAGAGGAAGCAGGAAATCAGAGGTTTTTGATCTTTTCCTGTCTAGGGGCTGATTCTTTTCCCATAAACAAGCCCCTTCAAAAATGTGTATCTTTGCAAGATGTAAAATTTGAAAGAGGATCACCCTCTACAAGGTAAAAAGGTGATCAAAGATGACTTAGCTTTCCATCTTCTTTTCTCTGTAACTTACCCTTTGTCCTGCAAATTTGCTTAAGTCTGAAATATTGAAGAAGGGAACAAACACTTGCCAAGCACTGTGTCAGGAGCTTTACAAATATTATCTCATTTGATCCTAACAACAACTCTGCTATGGAGGTGATGCTATCATTCCTATTTTACAGTTCAGGCAGCTAAGGCAAACAGAGGGGTCACACAGCTACTAAATGTCTGAGAGTCCATTTGGATTCAGGTCTTCCAGACTCCAGTCTCAAGGCTCTCTCCATAGCACCAACTAGCAGTCTCTAATATAGAATAATGATTAAAATTTTCACAGTTAAGTATGGTTGATTATGAACGGTATTGACTCATAAAGCAGCGAGAAGTAATGGAAGGCAGGGATTAATGAAAAAACAAGTATAAAGATAGACTGGCAAAAGATTCAACTTTGTAAAGTCAACCCAAGGGCATTTAAAGAAAAAAAAAATAGGACAATTAAGACTAGAAAATGGAGAAGATCTACAAGTATTTTTATGATAAATTCTTCCCACCATCAAGGACCAAGGAGCCACCATCTGCAGTTATATTTTAAAGTCACATTCTGAGATAAGCTTCTTGAGGAAGTGGAAATAGCACTGAACAAAACAAAGACAGAAAGAGCAGGTAACTCCTAGACCAAGTCCACCCTGAGGAAATCCATGCTAGAGAAGATTCAGTTTTGAGGGAATTTAGGGAAGATGATGTGAAAGATATGGAAAAAAAATCTTAGACCTTGTTGTTACCTTTCTTGAGCATGAGATTTTTCCATTTGCATAAAACCCTGAAATAGCATGGAGCTTACTGAATGACATCTGTAATTACTTGAGAGATTTTGACCTAACCATCCATATAGGAAAAAACAAGTAGATAAAGAATGTCTATTGTCCAGAAATTATTGTATGTAGTTGGATGGACAATCTATAGAATTCGTCCGTATATGTCTATATACATAGATATACATATGTGTATGTAATGTATATGGATATCTATCTGTATTTATTCATCCATCCTTCTATCCATCCATCCATCTACCTGTCTATCTATGACAGATACTACAAATGGACAATGACCTGTACTCAGAATCGAGCCAGAAACAGAGAAGGGGCTGGAGAGTCTTTGAGAAATTGCAGCGTTTTTTAATGATCGCAAACTTGTCTCTAAAACAAAGGGCCATCTTTCTTAACAGCAGTAATTTTGTACAGCTCTGAGTCTTGGAACAAAAGAATTAAAATTCATGATTACTCAGAGGTCAGTGGAGAGGGGCAGGGGTTTTGCTACATGTGACAAGCAATTATGCAGTAAAAACAGCATAAACTATGTCATCAAAGAAATGTATGACTGGAAAAAAGACAGGTCAGGCATCGAAGAAGGCATTCATTTCTTTCACACTAACCAGATGACAGATGTAATGTTTGTTTTTCCTTCATCAGATTCCAGGGTTAATTTATCTATCAAGTTGAGAATTCTTAGACTGAAGTGTTATTGTATTTCAGAATCTGAAAGAGCTGTATTTGGAGAACAACAGCCTGGAGTATTTACCTGTGGGCATAGGTTCCCTGAAAACCTTACAACTATTGGACCTTCACAACAATCAGATTAGGGAGCTGCCGGACTCTATAGGTCAATTAGAAGGTAATAAATCTCCTTTCTCTTGCCTCCCCCTTTCTTCCCTCCCTCCCCCTCACTTTGGACTAAATCGGTGATTTCATTGGTCTAGGAGAATGAGGAAATGGCTTCTCCCAGTGGAGGGCCATGGCACTTTGTATGAAAGAGAGAGAGCCCTGAGAGATCAGATCACTGATCTAGGGTCAAACAGCCACTGTGTGGCAGAGCAGGACTTGAACCTAGGTCTACCCTAATCTGAGGCCAAGGTCATACATTTCATTATGTCAGTGCCCAGTCTTTTCATTTCTGAAGGCAATTAGAGGCCCCTGAATCTAACCCCCTCACTTCACCTGTGAGAGAACTAAGGCCCAGAGAGGTCACACAGTTTATGGGATTATGGCAGGATTTGAACCTATATCTTTCTGTCTTCAAGTTGAGTGCCCTATCAACTTTCCATTACAAGTACTTCCTTCAAATTCATCTTTATAGTCTTGCCTAATGCAGTCAGTAAACACTTTCTGTGTCCTAGGCACTGTACTAAATGCATAGTCGCTGCTTTCAAGAGCCCCCATCCTAAAGAAGCCATAGGAAAAGGTAGGCCTGGAGTTAGGAAGACCTGAATTCAAATTCAGCCCCAGACACCTTCCTAGCTGTGTGACCCTGGGCAAGTCACTTCACCTCTGGTTGCTGCCTTTGGTTTGTCAACTCTATGAAGTTTAGATCTCAGTGTTAACATCAGTTGTGGTGGGTTTTCTACCCCCAGTCTTACAAACTAGTCACTCACAGGAAATGAAAGAAATTCATTCTTCAGGACATTCAAGTTCTACTCAAGTAATTCTATTGATGGGTTTATTCTCAAAGTATTTTATTTGTCCTATTTTTAGAGATGGAGAGACCAGGACTTGATCCAAATATCTTTGCATATTCTATTTTCTTAATTACCTGCCCTTCCTTTTCCTGATCCTTCTTGGGATCCTTTCACTGGAACGAACAAAGAAGATAGGTTTGTATCTCTGCCTTCAAAGCAAAGCAAAATAGAACTCTCTCTACCCCCACACCCAAGCTCTGGGCCAGTACCATAGAAAGTCTTTGGATACTCTGGATCTGGTAAATGCCATTATATTAAAAGTAAACCCTTGGTTCCACTCCCCCACATCCTTGTTGTGTGGGTGAGAAACCTCACTTACCCAAATCAAAGGAATGTAGAAGAGAAGTTCGAGCATACAGGAGTCTTATTCTTTAAAAAAAAAATACATACCCTGGGGCGGGGAGAGACCTCTCTCCGCCACAGGTCCGAAGAAGAAGAGAGAGAGAGTGAGAGAGAGAGCACCCCTCCAGGTGCCCTTTTTAAAACCCTGAGAGTCATAAAAAGGCATAAAAAGTACATTCTTTTAAGTTCTATTGGAAGAGAGAGAGGATATGGATTCCACGCAGGCAAAGTCAGAGGGTCTCTGACTTCTCATTGGAGGAGGGGCGGAGTCCCGTTTTGGTGCAAATTTAAACAAAGAAAGATTTCCCCCCACCTGTCCCACTCACCTTTTGCTTATGCAAAAGGTACAGGCGCACAGTCTTTATGTAGACAAGCAACTCTCCTGGGATTCCTGTCCCCACCCGGAACCCACAGCAAAAAGCTCCTGTCAGGTCTACTTCCAGCCCATCCTAAACAAAAGTTCTGATTTGCATTCTAATACTGCCTTTGGAGAATCTCAACTTTAAAGGCTTCCCATTCAGTGTCTCTTAAAGAAAGCAAGCTTCCTGAGGGGAGGAGTTCTCTTCTTTGTGTCCTTGATTCCCAGCACCGGGCACAAAGCCTGGTACATGGTATGTGTTTCATAGACGTGAAGTGAATTTAACTGAATGCATTAGAGGACACATAGAGGAAGATGATATTTATGTAGCTGGCACTAGGCAACTAATAGTCATTTGGTTTCGAAAAGGTGAATCCTCTCTTGTATTTTAGGTTTGAAGACATTGATTCTTGAGAACAACCAGTTGTCTGTCCTTCCAGAAAGAATGGACAGTCTGGTGAACCTCCAGGTTCTCAACCTAGAAGGAAATCCCATGGAAGACCCTTCTGAAGAAGTGTGTCAAATGGGCATTCCAGTAATATGGCAATACTTACAGGAAAAAAGATTCGAGAAGATTATGGCCACTAAGGTAAAATCAGTAGCACTCCCAATGATAGACGTGTGTGTGTGTGTGTGTGTGTGTGTGTGTGTGTGTGTGTGTAAGTACTAAGCACCTCAAAGACTTCTTTAGGGCGGGACTGCCTCCCTTTTTTGGTGTCCTGGGCCCTGGTAAAACTTATGAACCCCTTCTAAAAGTAATGTTTTTAAATACATAAAATATGTAGAATTACTAAGGAAATCAATGATATTAAAATACAATCCTTAAGATATTTTTTAAAAGTTCATGGACCCCAGTAAGGTTTGTCTGATCTAGGGATATCACAGTCTTATTTGTAAAGGAAGATCAGACATTGGGAGATGCTCATGGACATTCTACTGTGAAGGATGTGAGATGTCCACGAGTATGTCCCAATATCTTATTCAGCATTTTACTGTTTCCTTCTCCCCTCCCACTTCCCTTTACTTCTCCTTTCTCTTGACCTGATACACTTGTGGAATTGGAAGCAAAAAAAATGCAAAACAAAAAGAATTTGTCTGGTCAGAATCCTATAAATTACAGAAACATGTGCTTGGTGGCTAGTGTTCTGGGCTTGGAGTTACCAAGACCTCTCCTTGTATACAGAAGAGTCATGTCACTCTGGGCAAATCGCTTAACCTCTGGGTGCTGTAGGCAGCTCTTGAGAACAGGGATTCTTAAGGTAGAGTCCACAAACTTTTCTTAAAAATTGCATTCCATAGAATGGATTTCCTTTGTAATTCTATTTTCTGCAGTTAAAAACTTTTACTCTGGGGTATAGAAATACATCTTGCCCCACAAGAAAGCAAGGGGGGAATTAGGGAGGATATAAGAGAGGGCTGAATGGGGGAAGTGTGCTTGAAATGTTCAGTAGGCTTGCATTTGGGGTGGGAGGTAGGGGAGAGATGGGAAGAAAATCTGTAACTCAAATCTTTGGGAAATGAATGTTGAAAACTAAAAATAAATTTAAAAAAATTTAAAAAAAACATTATTTTGAGAAGAGGTATGTAGGTTTTACTGGACTGCCAGAGGGGCCCGTGACAAAAAAAAAAAGGTAAGAAGCCTTCTGTTCTAGGACTTACCTACATTGTCATGAAAGGTTTACTGTCTTGCTAGATGGAGGGAGCTCTCACACTGGGCAGTTCTTCATGAAATCATAAACATGTTCAGATACAAAATTGCAGGCGATTTCCTCCAAGAGACTTGCTTAATATAGGGATCTTTGGTCAGTTAGTCAACAATATTTATTTACTAGTTCTTTGCCAAGTTCTTTACTAACCGCTGGATAAGCTTAATACTATTACATTATTTGGAAAGGATTCCACAGACGAGGCATCTGAAGGCTAAGGTCCTGGACTTAGCTTTGCCCCTGACTCAGGATTGATTTTGGACCATCCATCCAACTGTCCTATTCTCAAATTTGTCCTGTGCCCCAGAAATATCTTCCCCACCTCAGGGGGGTGGAGTATTGGGAGGAGCTCTGAGATCACCAGAAGCAAGGATCTAGGATAGACTACAAAGTATTCCAAAATAGGAAATCTAGACTAGAGCCTGCTTCTGGAGAGCGCAGGATTTTTCCTATTGGCTGCCATTTTTCTCAGCTGTTTTGATTTAAAGTTAGGCTGAATTATGAAAAACTTGACTATTATCCACAGGTAAATATTTCCCTCTAGATTTCTCTTTCTTCTTCGTGCCAGATCACTTGATCTCCCATCTCATCAGTCCCCTCTGTCCTTGGGTTCTCCCTCTGACTCTCTGGGTCTCTGTCTCTGTCTCTCATTATTAGAGGATTGAGCACGCCCACAAGATTTCCATTGAAGGAGGTTGCTCAGGTTTGCTATCTCTTCTTTCCCATCTGACCACATACTCCATCATACACTCTCATCCCCAACCAAGAACCTTTCCTTCTTCCCTGGTCTTCCTTCCCCCACTAGATTGTAAACATCTCCAGGGCAGGGCTGGTCTTTTGCCTTTGTGCTTCCAGCACTTTGGGCACATTAAGCACTTGATGAATGTTTCTCGATGGACTGATTCCAGGAGGCAGACATCCCTAGCAGAGTAGTCCATGGAGAGGCATCAGGACCAGAGACAGAATGTCGTATGGGGGGGGGGGGGGTCCTCTTTTCTCCCTTTGGTCTGAAGACTGTCTATTAGAAGTAAGATCTGATTAGGCTGTGACTTCTCTGCTTGGTCACCATGCTGAATAATATTGTACTTGATTTGCTTTTCAGATTCAGGCTTGGTACAGAGGAGTGAGGGTGAGAAAGGGCTTTGGGCCATATGAAGAATTGTTAAGACTGCTAAAGAAAGGAAAGGGATCTCCCAAAGACAAGAAAGGAAAGAAAGGTGAAAAAGGAAAACCAGCACCTAAGGGCAAAAAGAAATAACCCTTTTTTCTTGATGGACTTTTAAAAAATGGATAATGGCCTGACCATGGTCAGCAGAAAAGAAGATGAGACTGCCAGGCATCGGACTCTTGAATACTGTGGTAAGCATTAAAAGGCTTTCCTACCCACCCTATCTGTGATTGTCTCCAAGACACTGAATCAGTAAAGGTCTCTTGTTAGACTGTAAGCTATTTGAGGGTGGGGGTTTTATGTTTGATGTTCTTTGTATTTTCAGGGGCTTTGACAGAGCAGGCATTTCCTAAATGCTTTTGAATGGAGGAGTACCATGGAGCGGTGGATGGCACATTAGACTTGGAGTCAGGAAGATCTGAGTTCAAATCCAGCCTCCAACACTTATTAGCTTTGTGACCCTGGGCAAGTCACTATACCTTTGCCTGCCTCTGTTTCCCCATCTGTAAAATGTTGATAATAATAGCACCTACCTCCCAGGGACATTGTGAGGACCAAATGAAGTAATGGTTGTAAAGGTCCTGGCACTATATGAATATTAGATATTATTATAATTATTGTAATTATTATGACATTTACTTGGCCCTGTTTTCATTGCCAATAGCTATAAAATCTATGGGTCCCCAGGGAAGTAATCTTTTTTTTTTTTTGCTTTTTGGAGGGGGAAGGCAGGGCAATAGGGGTTAAGTGACTTGCCCAAGGTCACACAGCTAGTGAGTGTTAAGTGTCCAAGGCCAGATTTGAACTCAGGTCCTCCTGACTCCAGGGCTGGTGCTCTATTCACTGTACCAACTAGCCACCCTGGAAGTAATCTTTTTTTTTTTTTTTAATAAAATGAAAGAGAAACTCAGCCTTTTGGTTTCATTGCTGCATCTCTTTGGAGGGTTGGTTATCTGTGCTTGTGGAGAAGCATGTGGTAGGGTAGAAAGAGTGTCAGACCTAGAGCTGGGAGTCCAGGTACTTATGGGCTGTGTGACCCTGGACGAGTCACTTCCTTCTCTATAAAATGAGGGAGGCTGAACTAGTTGACTTTTAAGGTTCTTTCTACAGTCTGTAATCTAAGCTTCCGATCTGTGGTCTCAAGGCCTGATGCCAAATCTTAGCTCTCCACTTATTGGCTGGGTGGCTTGGATCAAGTTAATTCATCTGTCTGGGCCTCCATTTCCTCTTTTGTAAAATGAGAGGTGATAGTCTAGTTGGGTTCTAGATATCTGACTTTGCTTTGCACTCGTGGTGTGACCCAAGATGTTCACTTAACCTCCCTTTTCCTTTGTCTGTGTCTGTAAAATGGGTGCGCCCACCTATGACTTCTCTGGTTTATGGTGAGAGTCAAATGATGTAATAGGGGAAGTTTACACTTATATATATGTCTTTGTTTGAGGTTTACAAAGTATGTTCAATGCATTATTTCCTCTGATCTTCATGGTTTCCCTCTGGGGTCAGTACTTGCTCATTTTAGAGACAACAAAACTGAGCTGTATGGCGGTTGGGAGCTTGCCCCTGATCACAACTAGGTAAGTGGAGGAAGTGGGACTGTAAGGCGGGCCTTGCTGCATGACAGGGCCAACGTGGTCCTCACCCCCTATCACAGGCACTGGGGATACTGCAAAGTAGTAATGTGTCCCTTGCTTTTCTTTTATGATGTCATCCAACTTGGTCTGCTCCCAGCTGGGCCCTCTGTCCCCTGGCTGAGAAAGACAATGCTGACTGCCTCTCTGAGTGGGATGGGCTCCTTCCAGTAGCTCCATAGACCCTGAGAGGGTCCCTCCAGGCCTTTGTTCCCTGGGCGACTTCCTCTGGGGGCCTGCATTGAGGGCATGAGGTCAGTCCAGTGATTCCCCTCTGACTCTACGGGTCTTCCCTACCTCCTCCCGCCTTTAAACCAAAGTGATAAGACAGGCCAGTCTTCACGCAGCCCTTCAGGATTTACAGGACTCTACCAGTGATGTCTCATTTGATCCTCACTACAACCCTGGACGAGGCAGGTAGGTGTCGCTATGATTCCCATCTTACAGATGAGGAAATGGAGGCAGACTGAGGTGGTTTGACTTGCCCAGGGTCATACAACTACTTGGTGTCTGAAGCCAAATTTGAATTCAAATCTTCCTGACTCCAGGTGCTGTGCTCTATTCACTGAGTTACCAGCTGGCTGCAGAGCAGCCTAGAAGAGCAGAAAGGATTCTGGACATGGAGTCAAAAGACCTGAGTTTGAATCCTGTTTCTACCACTTACCACCTGGGTGACCTTAGAAAGTTTCTGGGCCTCTGCATCTATAAAATGCCAAGCGTGGACAGGATGACCTCCGAGGTCCCTTCCAGATGAGTCTGTGATTGTGTGACTCAGTGGGCCTTTCTGGTGTACAAAGTAAGACTGGTGGAATTGCAGATTTCTGGGTAGAATCTCCAGGACTTCCTGGTGTGACTTGTACCATGAAAGGAATCCCCTTAGAATATCTTCCCTAAGTGGTTAGTCAGCCCTCACTTAAGGTATCCAGATACGGGGGAACCCCTGCTTCCATGAGCTGGTCATTCTGGTTGGAACAGTTCTGTTAGCAAGTTGGTTTTTAAATTTTCTTTTTATTTTCATTACTTTTTTTTTAAATCAATTTTATTTTCAGTTTTGATTTTTTTCCTCCTCCGCTCACGGAAAACAAGAAAAACAAACCCATTACAGATATGTATAATTAAGCAGAACAGTCTCCTGTATTAGACAAACAAGTGTATGTTTCATCTGCTCTCTGAGCCTGTCCTCTTTTGTCCAGAGGTGGGGAACACGTTTCATCATGAGGCCTTTGGAACTGTGGCTTTTCATTACTTTCAATATTCAAGTGGATCTGTGATCCTTCCATGGGGATGTTCCCTCCAGCAGTGCAGATTGCCAGGTCCTCCTGACTCCAGGGCCATTGCCTAGTTCACTGTGCCACCTAGGCACCCCTTATCTATCCCTTTTTATAGACAAGGAAGCAAGACTGAGGCAGTTTTAAAGTGGATTGTCTAGGGTCACAGAGCAGGATTCAAACTCTGGTCTTCTTTGGTCTGACTCTACTTTTCATTAACCTCTGAGCCTCAGTGCCCTCATCTGTAAACAGAAGAATAATTACATGATGTCCCTCCCAGAGTCAGTGTGAGGAAGATACTTTGTAGACCTCCAAGTGCCATGGCAGTAACAATGAGTTATTATTATTAATAGAACAGTTTTTTTTTATTCCTGGGGTAACAGAAGTCACTGACATCCACTCTTGTCAAAGCGAAGGTTTCTTCTGTGATGGCGGTTGAAATGCTCCAGCTCTCCCACCTGAGGCGCTGGGATCTTCCATCTTTGGAGTCCTAGCTCTGAGAGCATGGGCAGTTTGGTCAAACCATGTAGCAAATGCCCAAACCACAGTCCACACTCCCGAAAACTGGCCGGCCGAAGGCTGATGTCCAACTCGGTCAGCTCCTTCAAGAGCGACACGTTGTGACTAAATGTCGCCCAGCCTTCATCCGAAATGCTGTCATTATAGCTCAGATCCAGCTGTTGGAGTTTGGTGAGATGACCAGTTTGTAGAACAGATGCTGAAAAAACAAACAAAAAGCACGGTGAACTCAGGGAGGAGTAATGGGTAAAGCCCACTGACATGGGGTCAAGTCTAGCCTCTGACTTGTGTAAATAATGAAACTGGGCAAGTCTCTCCATCTCCCAGGATCCTAGGAAACTCTAACACTGAGTTGGGATGGGCCAACTTACTTTGGAATTTCCTCCTTTGAAAATTGTCTATACCAATGAAATCACGGGTCCAATCACTGACCTTTTCTGTGCTTGGTGTTGAGTCTCTACCTTCAAGGAGCATACATCCTTCCCCCCTGCCCCGCCATTTTCGTTCTTTTTAATTAAAAATCTTTTCCCTTTTCCCTACCTCCTTATCTCCCATTGGGAAAAAATAAAATTAAAACAAGATTCTTTTAACAAATACGTGTAGTCAAGCAAAGTAAATTCTCCAATTGGCCATAGAAAAATATGTCTCACTCTGTGCTCTGAGTCTGTCTCCTCCTTGTTAGGAGGCTGAGTGGTTCGCTTCATCGTCAGGCCTCTGGGGCCATGGCTGGGCATTGCATGGATCAGACTTCTGGAGTCTGTCAAAACTGTTTCTTTTTACAGTATTATTATATACATGGTTCTCTTGGCTCTTCTCACTTCACTTTCCAACAGTTTGTAGGAATCTTCCCAGATTTCTCTGGAACCATGCCCATCATCATTTCTTATAACTATTACATTCATATGCCATATTTTTTTTAGCAATTCCCTAATTGATGGTTCCTCCTTTACTTACCAGTACTTTGCTAACACAAAAATGCTGTTATAAAGATTTTTGTACATATGAGTACTTTCTTTTTCCTTTGGTCTCTTTGGGGGATAGGCATAGTATTGGTATTGCTGGGTCAGTGGGTGTGTACAGTTTAATATCTTTGGAGATATAATAGGAAGCTTAAAAGCATTTTATCAATGGAGACAACATATGTGTGTATATGTGTGTATGTGTGTGTGTGTGTGTGTGTGTGTGTGTGTATCAGCTAGGTGGAGCAGTGGATAGAGTGCAGTACTTGGATTCAGGACAATTCATCCTCCTGAGTTCAAATCTGACTTCAGACACTAACCGTGTGACCCTGGGCAAGTCACTTAACTCTGCCTCAGTTTCCTGATCTGTAAAATGAGCTGGAGAAGGAAATGGCAACCCACTCTAGCATCTTTGTCAAGAAAACCCCAAATGGGGTCACAAAGAGTCAGCCATCACTGAAGAAATTACTTAACAATGACACATATGTATATATGTATGTATATATGTGTGTGTGTGTATGACATCCATACAGAAATGGAAGATGATTTATAGGGGAGGCACCAACTGCTGGAGATAGTGTAGATCAGGAAAGACTTTGTGTCAAAGGTAGCTCTTCAGCTGAGCTTTGAAGGAAACTAGGGATTTTCAGTAGAAAGTGGGGGTGAGGGAATACATTCCAGACATGGATGGCCTAGTATTGAGTAAGAATTATGCAGTAGTTTCTTCTTAGATTATACCCTCATCTTGGGATCTGAAGGTACTTTTGCAACAAAATTGTTTCCTTCTTTCCTTCCTTCCTTCCTTCCTTCATCTTATAGCCTGGAAATCATTGCTTGTTAGGGGGTTAGGGGTGGTGAGAGCTGCAATTTGGATATAGCTGTAGGAATGTAAGATAAAGATGCTCAGATCCACTCTGACCTTTCAGTATGATTAGGGGAAATTCTAGAGTGATCTGCATGCATACTGGGGCAAGAGAGGAGTTAAAAGGAATATATCATCTCAACTCCAAGTTGGTCTGGTGGAGTTCCTGCTGAAGGAGAAACAAAGGAGTTAAAAGCAAAGATTGGAGGGGTTCTAACTGTGCTGACTGTATGGTGCTGTGGGTCTGACTCATAAAAGAATAGCCCAGAAGCTTTGAGAGAAGGAGCTCTCAAGAGCTATAAACCCTTTTGTAGAAGAAGCCACTTAGGTATAATTTAACAAATAAGCAGGAGATGGCAGTAGCAGCACAGAAGGTGTCAGCTGAAAGCTGACCTCCTCCAGGACTGCTTTATATTTGGGTTGGAGTGATTAAGTTCCTTCTAGTGTGCCCTGGGTACTTTGGAAGAACCACATAGAATATACTTAGCTACAATGAAGGCTACAAAGTGGGGCTGGCAACCTTTGTCCTGAATTCTTATACTCAAATTGTTGTTCCCTTTTAAATGACCATATATACACATACATACATATATCCATACATATACATATATACATACAAATACAGACATATAAGCATTCATACATATATGTGTGTATATCTCTATATAGAGAGATATACACACACATACACATATATCTACATATATATGTGTATGTGTATATATATATATATATATATATATATCTACTGTGTGTGTGTGTGTGTGTGTGTGTGTGTGTGTGTATAAAACCACAGAGTAAAGATGGGAGGAGAGAGTTGGTTGTCTTGTGACCTGAACCCCTTTATTCTTTTCACATACCCTCTCAAGGCTATTTTTGCGTTGTTGTGGTATGTCTTCTCCTTCAAGGCTGCCTTTGCTGCTCATTTTAAACAGATTCACCTTTATAAAAATACTTTGTTGGGAGAAGAGAGACCAGGTAGTCTGGGAACATCACCCATCTCCCTGATAGCCCCCTCCCCATATCAGACATGGTGATACAAACATAAACTATATCAGTTTTAAACCTAGAAGGGACTTTTAAAAGTATTTTAGCATAAACTCTACCTTTTACTGATAAGGAGAGTTGAGTGACTTGTCCAAGGCCACATAGACAGTAAGTTGCAGAGCCAGGAATCACACCTGGGTCCTTTGATTCTACACTCAATACTTTTTCCACATAATTCCCACAATTATTGGAACATAGAATCTTGCTGCCAGGTAATAGGTGATTCATTGTAATAGGTAAATACATACCCAGGAGAGCCATATCTTCATCCACCAGAGAGCAGCTTCTCAGTCTTAGCACTTGGAGGGCAGCTGAAAGCTTCAGAGTCTCCAAAAGCAGATTTAGGTTTCCTCCAACATACTTATTCCAAGAAAGGTCAAGTATCTTCAGGGCAGGGAGATACATGGAGGCCTCAGCTGAAAAGGTACATACATGAACAACTTCTGTTTTCTTGGAGAAAACACCATGGTGCTTGAGTTAAAGAAGTTTTCTGAGATCTAACAGGTTAACACAGCTATTTAACCTCTGTTTTCTCCCTTCTGTAAATATTCGCTCTAATGCAAGGTTATTTATTTTGATTTAGACATATTAGGGAAAATAACAGTATAGGTTTCAAATAACTCCTCTCCCAGGATTTATTTTCTTTATTCCTCTTTTGGGTGGAAGAGACAAAGACCTAGATAACACTTTTATATCAGAAATGTTTTTGAAGAGGCTGTTCCTTAAGGCTCTGCCTTAGTCAAATCTTCTTAGCAATTTGCTCCCTACTCCTAAAGATAAGGAAAAAGTTACTTTGGGTATGGTAAAATAACTTTCATCTGTGGAAACTCACACATGACTGTATAAACAGGGTATATGCAGGATAAATAGGAATGAATTAGGAGAGTGAAGGTACTTGAATTGAGAGGGATTGGGAAAGGCTTCCTGTAGAAGGTGGGATTTTGGCTGGAACTTGAAGGAAGCCAGGAGGAAGAGATGGAAGGAGGGCATTCCAGGCATGGGGGACAGCCAGAGAAAATGCCTGGAGGCAGGAGATGGAAAATATTGTATGAGGAACAGGTGGGAGGACAATGCTGCAGGATTCAAGAGTACATAGAGGTTGGGGTGTGAGGTATAAGAAGACTTGGAAGGGGGAGGCAAGTTATAAAAATTCCAGACAGAGGATTTTCTATTTGTTCCTGCTGATGATAGGGAGACACTGGAGTCTACTGGTGGGGAGGGGGTCGACATGGTCATATCTGGGCTTTAGGAATGTCACCTTAAGAGCTGGATGGAGAAGGAATTGGAGTGGGAGAGACTAAGGCAGGCAGACCCACCAGCAACAGTCCATCATTGCAATGGTCCAGGAGTGGGGGCAGAGTCAGAGGAGAAAAGGAGGCATATTGGAGAGATGTTGCAAAGGTAAAATCGATAGCCTTTGATAACAGCTTGGAGATGGGCAGCGTAGAGGCAGTGAGAGATGGTGGGGAGTCTGGGATGGTTCCTAGATTGTGAGCCTGAGAGTTGAGGAAGATGGTGTTGCCTGCTACAGTCATAGGGGAGGTGGAAGGGGGAAAGATATGGAGCTCAGTAGGTGGGATGGAAGCAGGGAGTAGACAACGAAGACAATTTGGCCCTGATCAGGTACAGTTGCACTAGGAAAATAATGTTTTCTTCCTCAGAGAATACATTCTCAATACCAGAGACATAGCCAACCCCCAAGTCCTCAGGAGAATGTGGGAGGTGGGAAGGTGGGAGCAGGAGGGGAATGCTGGATAGTGGCAGGGAAGCATCCATTTTCAAGGTGATACTGCTTATGAGGAAAAAGAGCATACCCACAAAACCAAAAAAGTGACATGCCCTCTCCAAGGCACCTCTGTAGGGCAAACTCAGAGTTCGCTTACCAAGCGCTGTGAATGCTTCTTTCCCTAACGCACAGCCATTGATGGCTAAGGTTGCCAACTCTGGTAAGAACCGCAGCCTGCAGAGGAGATTTTCTGAAGCACTGCCCACCTTCTTGTTGGCCGATAGATCCAGCTCCTGAAGACTGGACAGCAAAGGGATGACCTGGGCTTTTAAAATATCACAGAATGACATACCCATCAGTGGAGAATGAAGGAGCAGCAAGGTCTACCTCTGCTCTGTGGCTGGACATTCTTTGGAGCCTTCCCCAAGGGTCCGATCCAAGAAATCACCATTAACTCTGTCAAGTGTGATGGGAAGATGAGCTTGGTTTATTCCCATCTTCTCCAAATGTAGTAGGATGAGATTAAGATAATTCTTTGTGATTTTTTTCCAACAATTTTTCAGTCAACAAGAAGGTTGTTCATTAGTGATGGTGCAGAGGTAGAGACCGAGGATAAAATTCTCAGCTTCCCTATCTCTGAAATCATCCTTTTGGGAGAATAAAACAAGAACATAACTCTGATGATCTTTCCTTGTCTAAAGACACTTCTAGTTGTGACCCTGGCCGATTCACAGGCTTTCATTTTGTGCCTTGGTTTCTTCATTGGTAAAATGAGTTTTGACTCAATGGTCTCTTAGAGCCCTTCCAATTCTAAATCCATGATCCTGTGAAGTCTCCCACCCTCTCTGGAACTCAATGCCTTATCAGTAAAATAAAATAAAATAAAATAAAATAAAATAAAATAAATCTGGTGGCTTCTTAGGTCCTTTCCAAATCTGAAGTTATCATCCTATGATACTGAGGCATAACGTGGGGTGGACTACAATGTACCAGGCACTGTGCTAAGTGCCCTTTACAAACATTATCTCATTTAATTCTCGCAACAGTCCTGGGAGGTAGTTGAGGAAAGTGAGGCAGACAGGGTTAAGTGACTTGCCCAGGGTCACGCAGTTAGTAAGTGTCTGAGGCCAGATTGGAACTCAGGTCTTCTTGAATCCAAGCCCCAGTGCTCTATCCACTGCACCATTGTGTAGTCGGTCTAGTGTTAGAATCATAAAGGCCTGGGTTCAAATCCTGCCTCTGATATTTATTAGCTATATGACTATGAGCAAACTACCTAATGTCTCTAAAGCCTCAGCTTCCACAACTTTAAAATGGGGATGTCCCCACAGTAAATGCCCTTGCCTCAGGATCCTGATGGCTCCTGGTTAATTTGGGGGCCCACCCTACATGCACACAACCCAGATTGCTGCCATGGCTTGGGGCAGAGGAAGGAGGAAGTTCCAATGCAGAAATGAAATTGGGTGACCAGTGGTCACTGGCCTAGGTTTGTGGACCACCTCCTCCTCAGCTCTTACTCAGAGATGCTACGTCCTCTTCTGATAAGGAGCACTGGTGAAGGTCCAAAACCTGGAGATGCCTGAGATGAGCCAAGTGGACGGCAGAGTCTTTAAACCCTCCCCCCACCTCCTTATTGCTGGACAGGTCCAATGTCCTTAACTCAGGCCAACATCCAAAAGCAGCGCCTGCCAAGAAAAGAAAAATCCCTTTCTGACACCCGGCAGATGAAGAGAAAATGAGAAAGTGCGCATTGTTCCTCGTTTGACATTTTGTTAACTTCATTTCCCACAGGCCGCTTAGCATCAAGCAGCAATAGGGAGAGGTGAGGTGGCTCGGTGGGTAGAGCTCCAGGCCTGGGTTCAAGCCATGACCTTTGGCATTTGAGACCCCCAGAAATTGTCCCCAGATCTCATATCTCTCCCTAAGTCTGATGCGTGGGCTACCTCCCATGTGAGGAATACGCTCCCTTCTCACCCTCACTTGTCGCACCGGGAGATGAGCCTCTCGGCCCTTAGTGAGGCTGGTCCTTGGACAAGGATGTGCAGGCATCACTGAGTCTGTACTTCCCAAACCTGCCAGAGCTCTGACCCCAAGAATAAGCATTTATTAAAAATCTGCCGTGTACTGTCAGGAATGTAGAGTGACTTCCACACCAGGGCGAGGCATCCCAAGATGTTGCGGAGAGAGCCAAGACTTGGGAACCGTTGCTGGGGGTCTCAAATGTCAAAGGCCATTGCTTATTCCAAGAATTCCAAGTAAGATGAAAAACAATTCAGCCATTGTACCTCACCTAAAGTCTGGACACTGCCCCGAGTCAATCCACAGGTCTGTAACTTTAATGCTTTCAAGTTAGGGGTATTTTTCAGCCCCTGCACAACGTCAGCGAGAGTGCAGCCAATCTTTCTGTTCAAGGAAAGATCGAGCACTTCAAGACCCTGCATCTGGGGTAGCAGCTGACCTGGGAAAAAAGGGACAAAATATGGATGATTTAAATTCATCGGAATAAAGCGATAATAAGAAGCTAAGCGCGTTTTTTAATTCAAGGAGGAGGGAAAACCCTGCTGAATTACTTTTGATGAACCACCTAAACCTGGGAGATCTCCTACCACTTGCCTTTGGCTCACTTTTCCCAAGGGCCACTTACCTACAGATACTGCATCTTCTGCTGTGAGGTCACAGTCCATCAACTTTAGGATTTGGACCTTGCTCCCCTCTTGGATTCCCTGGAGGATCTGGCTCAGGTTTCCTCCCACATTATTGTTCCAGGATAAATTGAGTTCTTCTAGGTCTGGGGCAGTTTTAAGGGCTTCTCCTGTAAGAAACTAGGCATGAATCCAGATCAACTCAGTATTCTGTACAACTTGGTGGGGAAGCCCCCAGGAACTCAGTTGGGTACTGCTTTGAGTTGCCGGGATTGGAAGTGGGATGGGGCATTCTGTTGGTCCACAGAGAGACTTAGCCCACTTTGACTCCATGGATACCATGCTTATCTGAGCCAACAGTGACAGAATGACAGATTATTAGAAATGAGTAGCCCAATAGCAGCACAGTGCAGTGCTTGAGTGAAAGTCTAGACAGGATGCTTAGAATGTTCCTTATGGAGAAGGCAATGGGACAGAAAGGAATTCTTAGGCCAGGGTGGGTGAGAAGCCACAGGACTTCTCAGCTGCCAGGGTTGGGGCAGGGAGGGAAGAGCAGAGGGAGCACCCAGGCCAGCAAACATTTTTCCTTGAGCAGAGGTTAGTTCAGCAAGGGAGATCTAAATCTATGAGCCTGTGAGGAATCTGGAGGATATACAACAGTTATGTTTTTGACAGGGAGAAGAGTAAATAGGATAGGTCTGAAGCATGGGGCCTCACTAGAGGAGGGCAGACAGAACTAAGTTGCAGATTATGTGGGTACAAACAAAGAGCACTGAGGGTCCAGCACCTCCACAAGAGACCATAAAGGGGAAAGAGTCTTCTCTCTTTCCAGTTTCTCTCTCAGTCATTCAGTTAGTTGCTAAATCCTTACCTCCCCATTTTAAAATCTCACGGGTCCTTTATATTACCAGTACCAGCTAATCTAGGTCAAGACTTCATCATGGCTCACTTGATTGAATGTAAAAGCTTTCCAACTGGTCTCATTGCCTTCAGTTTCCCCCCTTTCTAATCGACCTACACACCTCTTCCATATTAACCATTCTACTCCATAACTGATCATGGTACTTTTCTACTAAAAAGACTTCAGTGCTCTTCATTGCCTACCAGATTCTTTAGTTTGGCCACAAACTACTCTTTCAAGTTTCCCTTCATATATTCCACATGATAGCCAAACTGTGTCCTCCATTATTGCCCCGGTTTTCCTAAGCTCTCCCTTAAACCAAAAGTATTCTTGATCCTCAGTTCTGCTTGTTAAAATCTCTACCTTTGTGTTCCATCTTATCTCTTGTGCATTGTGTTCCAATTAAAGTAACCCACTCTTTGTGTTTTGCTATCAAGTTTCCATCTCCTGAGTATGGCAATAAACAAGAGCATTTCCATGTCTGTCATGAATTTCTCTTTAATTCTGTCACTTAGAAGCTGTGCCTTCCCAAGTACTGCTTCCTATACAAGGCATTTTCTACCCTCCCCTTTACCTATTAACTCCTTTATAGATTAATTCAAGGAGAAGGCATTGGGAATTGCACCACTGGTCCACTAGTGGGACCAATGTACTCTCTGTCTCTATACTATATACTATATAAATGCCAGCTAGTTATGCTATTATTATTGCCTCTTAGAAACACTTTGTAGATACTTGTTTGGAGGCAGCATGGATAGATAGCTAGTCTTAAAACTAGAAAGACCTGGATTCAACCTCAAATGCCTCTTCTTTCTTTGAAAAAGAAAATAAGACCACGAAAACCATCATGTTTCTTTATCGGTAGACACATCCTGACTGAGTGACCCTGGGCTAGTCACTTTTCAGTGCTCTAGGCAATTCTGTTAAGACTCTAAATTGTAGAGACTTGTGTTAACTAGTTGGCAGAGGGCATTTCCTCTTCTGGGAGTTCCCTAAATCAAGAAAATAGAAGATACCGTCTTGTCCTCTTTTATACTTCACATTTACTTGTCTATCTTGACGTTGTAACCCACCAAGAGAAGTAAGCTCCCTCAGGGCAAGAATGGCTTTACTTTCGTATTTGCTTCCCCCCCCCCCCCCACACACACCTAGCACAATGTTTGACGCAGAGTAGGTGTTTTTTAAATTAAATTGAGCTAGATTCCTTGCTCAGATGCTACTTTCTTTATGAAACTCATTTTAATTCCCCTAACACCTTGTTGATTTTTCTCCTATGCAGTCATCATCTTCAACTATAATTTTTTGTGTTTCTTTCATCTGTCTCCAATTAGAAGGCAAGAAGAGGGCAGAGACCCTGTCTTTTTCATTTCTCCTTCAGTTCCCCAAATGGTGCCTTGTCTAATACGTAGGTGCTTAATAAACTTTTCCTTGATTTCAATCCATTATTTTTGTTGTTGTCATTAAGGGAAAGAAATTCTGGTAAAAAGCATAGTAGCCATTCTAAATGTTTTCCTGGTCATCCTGATCTGGGGATGACTGATACAGACATTAGGGCTCTGTGATTTCAGACTGCACTGTCCCTAACTGAGGATTCTCCATAGAAAACATGCATCATACCCAATGCTAAGACATCGTCAGTTGTGAGTCTACAGTTACTCAGTCGGAGGATTTTTAACTTCCTGACATGATGAATTTGCAGCATGATTGGCTTGAGAGCTCCACCTATGAAGTCATTCCAGGAAATATCCAGTTCTTCCAGGTCTGGGAGAAGAGGCAATAAAGCAACTAGGAGAAAATAGAAGACAACAGGAACGTGCATCAAATTCATGGGTATCACTGGGCAGTAATTGTTGAGCTGTGCATATATGCGGGGCTAGAGTGACCACGTTATTCTTACTGAGCTGCCTTTCTTTTTTTATTCTTTCTGATAAGGAGTTACTGTAGGTGGGGCAGGGGGAAGGATGCACCGGGAAGTAAAGGTGATACAAAAACGAAAGATAAAAATGTTACTAAAAAGATTACTTGTTCATTGCTTGATGACGTTCGTTGTTGTTGCATATTTTGTAATGCAAGGTAAAGGAAGAAGGGTGGGGTGTGCTTTTATTTCCTGCTGTACAAACAGTGTGTTTACTCTGGATTTAATTCCTTGAGTAAATAAGCCTAATATAATATTCCTCCAGAAGATGCATATGCACAGTGAAGAAAACAAAACCAAGAAACAGTGATTGCAATAATGCAAATGAAAATAACACTAAAAGTCAGCTGAACTTCAATAAAATGCAACGACGAGTGTTGGTCCCAAAGAACAGATGTTGAAACATATTTGTCCTTCTCTAAGTATAGAGGTGAAGGACTATGAGAGAAGAATATTTCAAATGTGGTTGTATTCATTGGCCAGTTCCCGATTATGCTATCGTATTTGGTTACCCTTTTAGTTGGACTTTAAAAAATTATTTTAAAAAGTTAAAAATTTGACAAATATTAACAAACACAACATTGTCATATACAAATGTAGGATCCTTTTAGCCAAGGATTTGGAATGAATAAAGAAGATGGTAGTGAATCAGGGCAGAAAGCCCCAGTGTTCTCTGACTCAAGAATTAAAGGAGCTATGATTGTGTCTGAAAAGACAGTCTCTTTTATCCTGAAGGATGGGGAGAGGTGAGAGGTAGGCAAGTGTACTGTGGAGGATACATAAAGTCAAGCAGTATTAGAGAGAGACTCACTGGGGAGATGGTATGAGAAGGTAGAGACTGCTCAACCCCCAATGTCACAGTCTCCTCGAACCAGCAGCTTGGGACAGTCTGGGAAGTGAAGACATTGTAACTCCCACAAAAGGGCTGTTATTTGGGGTGAGTTTAAGTTGGGTAGAGCCATGTCAGAGTGCTATGGGATAGAGACAGAACTCAATGAATTCTACATTTCGAAACTTTTCCTCCTCCCCTTATTTTCTTATTCTCTCTTTAAGGAGAGATGAATCCACTTTACCATTTCTTGTTCACTAATGTTGACTTTCTGTTTTGCCACTTATTTTAAAAGAAACCTGTTTGTCCAAGACCAATGGCTGTTCTTGACCATTGACCAACTACTGATTTTTGTGTACCCTTCAGCTTTAAATATAGCTGAGACAGGAGGACCTGAGTTAAAATCTGGCCTCAGACACTTGACTCATTTACTAGCCGTGTGACTTTGGGCAAGTCACTTAACCCCAACTGCCCTCCAAAAAAAAAAAAAGGAAAAAAATAAATATAGCTGAGAGAGAGGCAAGTAAGTGGCAATATATCCAAGGAGAGGGAGATTTTCATGACTGCTAAGAACATTCTGAACATGAAGACTGGAGCTAGATAGAAGGAAAAAGAGATTTTGATTCATATTTTTATAACTTCCCCAAAACCAAGAAAGATCAAATGAATTCTGACCAAAAGAAAACTGAATCTATAGTAGTCCTTGGGGGGAAAGGGATAAATTCAGTTACTTTAGGTATTAGGGAAGTTAGGTAGCTCAATGGATAGCGTGCTGGGCCTGGAGTCAGGAAGACTCATCTTCCTGAGTTCAAATCCGGCCTCGTACACTTACTAACTGTGTGACCTTGGGCAAGTCACTTAACCCTTTTTGCCTCAGTTTCCTCATCTATAAAATGAAGTGGAAAAGGAAATGGCAAACCATTCCAGTATCTTTGCCAAGAAAACCTCAAATGAGGTCATGAAGAATCAGACATGATTGAAAATGACTGAACAACAAACTTTAGGTGTCCCCAGTGCTTTTGTTCTCCCCATACAAATCTAAAGACCTCCTCCCCTCCCACTTTCCTGAAGAGGAAGGGTGAGGAAGAGCTGAGACATTGGCTAAAGAGAAACAGTTGACTGGAAGAGTTTGAGGGGGTGGGAGACCAAGCCACAGAGAGTGCAGTCATCTGGGCCTGATTCAAGACTATCTGTTGCTTCATATTTGGAAATGGAATGAAATGAGACACTTTTAGAATATTTAACAATAGGAGGTTGATTTAGCCATAGCATGGAAAGGACATTTAGCATTGATTCAGAGCCCAGCTGCCCTGTGTCTTACTTCGGCTGCCACCATGCTGTGGCCATTTCAGGCTGGAGGGACAGCATCTCTGGCCTCCACAAGGGCTGGATTGGTAATGAAGGTCACGTCAAGGACTCGAGTCAATTATATCTCAAGAATGGTTTCAGTAATTTTTAAGGGAAATCTTGACTAGTCTACAGGGCAGACAGGACTTCAGCTGACACAGGGAATAACTGCTTTTTGTTGGTATCGTTGTTCACAAACATTCTTCTTCCTCTCCCCCCTGCAAAAGAAGCTAACTGTGTTCTCTTTATTTGTAGATGCTAGTACTCATTATTTTCATGTCAAGATAGACACAGGGTTTGGTTCAATGAATAATTCTTGGAGGGAAAAACCAAGCTAATCTCTCTTTCCATCAAGGCTCAGATTTGGTCCAAGGAAATGTTTCCTGATGATGGTGCTACTTTTACTCCATGGATAGTTAAAAAGCCACATACCACATACCTTTGGGGTCTATGTACGGCTCCAATTTATCAACATATTCTGAGGACTGATGTAAATACATAAACCCACTATTAGAAAGTATTAATTAAAGAAGAAAAAGAATAGTAAAAGAACAGATAAAAGATAAGATAAAGATAAAAAGGATAAAAGAGAATTGAATATGAAATCATGAATATTACATATAGCTATACTCACAGACACAGACAGATGAACAGACAGACACATACACACATATATGTATATACATACGTAAATGAAATTTAACCTGGTAGTATTAACATTGCTCTGCTTGTCCATGTACCCTTCTGAATTTCCTTTTCTTCTGTGTGCTTTTAATTTATTTTATCAGGGTTTTTTGCATCATTCTCACTCTTTCCTATAACTACCCCTTGCTCCCCAAGTCCTTCCTTGTAACAAATAAATACACTGAAGCAAATACACAGACACATACATTGGGTCTGAAAATGTAGGTCTCCTTCTGCATCTCTAGTTCATCACTTTCCTGGCAAAAGGTGGGTAGCATGATTCGTCATTGTTCTTCTGGATACATAGTTGGACATTGTTGCATTGATCAGAGTTCTCAAGCCTTTCAAAGTTGTTTTTCTTTACAACAGTATTGTTATTGTAAACTTTGTACTTCTGGTTTTGTTCACTTCATTCTGAATCAGTTCATAGAAATCTTCCTAGGTTTCTCTGAATTCATCCCTTTTATCGTATCTTATGTCATTTTCAGTTACTTTAATGGAATTACTTTTCTTTGTTGAAAGGAAGGCTTCAGTGAATGTGGGTGGGAAGGTAGGTAATGATTATATTAAGAAAAAATGGATGTAAATAACAAAAAGCATCCCCAAAATTCCAAATAAAATCAGCTGTAATGATTCCTTCAATAGCAACAATGACTCACATGCCATAGTGGCAAGAAAAAAAATTTTTTTTTTGCTACAACAGAAAGAACCTAGGAGTTGGAAGACCTGAATTCTAGCCCTAGCTTGGCCACTAATTAACAGTACAAACTTGGGCAAATTGCTTCCCCTATTTGGACCTTGGCTTCCCATGAGCCTATTGACTGAAGTAAGTTCATTCTAGCTGTAATATAGGAGTTTATAATATTTAAATTTTAAAATTGCTTTTCTGTGGGACTATAGATGGCCTTATATGAGTCTCTGAAGGGATCCCTCTCCCAGATGAGAAAGGTGAGGTCCCCAAAGGGAAGATGACTTGCCCAAGGCTACCCAGGCCCTTCGCCATGTTGGCTAGTTATGGCGGCCTCCTGCTAAAGTCTCCTTTTCCTTTGCAGTGACATGACACTCTGGTAAAATAACAACAACCTCCCTCTGCAAAACCAACCTAGATGTGTTCTTTTTTTATTTGTAGATACTACGTGCATGGTGTTTCTGTGACAGGATAGACACAGAGTTTAGTTAAATGAATAATTCTTGGAGACAGAAACCAAGGTCATCTCTCTTCCCACCCAGGCTCAAATTTAGGCCAAGCAGATGTTTCTTGCTGATAATATGACTTTTTACTCCACGGGTAATTAAAAAGCCACACATGGCATGCCTTCTGGGGCCAAGGCAGGGCTCCTGTTTATCAGTGTGTTCTGAGGACTCATTTAATCTGCAACAACAGATGTTGTCTATGGAGCAAGAGGCAATTAAGAGTTGGATGGTACCACCAAGAGGAAACAGGAACCAAAGGAGGCTGTCCTATAAACTCAATGTAAACTGATGAATCTAGAATAAATATATAACATATGACATGTCATAGTTGATAATAATACAAACGTTATTATTCTTCTTATTTTGGAGATAGGGAAGCTTAGGCTCTGAGAGGTTTGGCCCTTGTCTGTGGTCCCCAGGCTGGGGAATGTTTGCTCTCAGTCCTTTTCTCTTATATATACCCACCGAGTTCAGCAACATCAGTCAATGTCAATCCACAGCTGTTTAGATCAATGCTTCTGCTGTTGGGTTTCTTTCCCAGCTTCTGCAGGAACTGTTCTATCTTAGCTGTATTGGATTCAAAATCTGTTTCTGTGTCAAGTGACTGAGACTCTGCTGTGGCATAAAAATAAAGAGGGATTTGTAGTTATTGAAAGATTCGTTCCTTTGCTCCATCAGACAATAGCCTTGAGGTGTACAAGATGCTATGCAAGGTACGAGGGTAACACCAGTAATAATTGTACTTTAGAGTTTGCAAGTTGCTTTACATTTGTAGCATCTTGGACCCCTCTCACCTGAAGATGCTCAGGAAGCTAACCTAAGTTCTCGCCGCTTTGCTACCAGAATCCTCTCTAAACCATAGCTCAGAAGCTTACATTTAACAAGAAAGCTAGAAGACACATTTTGTTCAAAAGCAAAAGCATTTAATGAAATAGAATAATCCTGGAAAAAAGTAACAACAGGACAGCTTCCCCCTTCTCTTTTCCTATAGACTTGTTGCTCAACCTCCCACAAACTATATTTTCAATAGAAAGGGGGAACTTGCAAAGCATCACACACAGAACATATACACATAGGGATATGTGTGTCCAGGATACCCAGGTATGGGGGCAACTCATTTATCCAGTGCTGCAGAACCACCAGGGTCCTTTGGTGATGTCATGGCACTGTCATCTGCTGTGCCTGCTCCTAAATGAGTGTCATTAAACATTGTACTCTGTTGGGCATCTCTTCTTTACTCCCGCTGGTCTCCAGTTATGTCCAGGGATATTTAATATTCTGTCTACCATCCACTGGGAATGCTGAGCTTCATAAGCCTCTCTATGGCAGGGGAAAGCTGCAGCTCTTACAGTCAGTGACTAAGGATCTCTTCCTCTCAGATTGCACCAGAAGGTCGCACATGCCCAAGCTAAGATCACAGCTACTCTATGAATTCTATTCTTATCTACTTTTTCTTCTTAGTCCTCTAGTTCAACTTCCGTCTTACTTCTCAGAAGTCCATTTTAGTTGTCATTCTTACTGTAACTCATAACTGGAGAAAATTTCCCCATGGTTCTACTTTCTGAAATAGGAAAGATGCTGAGTTAAATTGTGGTGAGGAAATTACTTTTGATTTCCACCTATCATTCTTCATTCTATGCAAATTACTTGGTTAGTTGGAAAAGACTGAAAAAGCTAGTAACCTTTTATCCTACCTCCTACCACCACAACTCCAGCACCTCCTAGTCTTTCTCTCTTCTCTTTAAATTCTTTACCCCAGGTAAATAGTTTGCAGTTTTGGAAAATTACATGGGGTTGTGTTTAAACATCTATAACATAGCATCATCAGTATCTTGATAGGTGTTGAAATGAATATATAATATAGTTGACGGTAATTTTCTCCAAGGCACTGTAATGAAACATATTATAAGGACATGCAGTAAACAGGAGCTCTTGCTGCAGTGGGATATTTAGAATACAATAAAAAAAACATACAGTTGGTAGTATGGACATTTAGACCAAATCATTGTTTGTACAATAAATAATTCTTAGCATATATTAGCAGTAACACATATAACATTGCATTTTATCATGTTAGTGAAAAAGAAATATATATGTATATGTAATGCAATATATACTACTAGATATAGGCATATATTTGTATTTGCTATATGTAGAGAGGCATGATAACTGTGTTGTTTTTCATCCTCTATTTTTGAAGAGGACCAAAGACATCATGAGTGTCTTTGCCAAGGAAACACTACATGGAGTCACAGAGAGTTGGACAAGATTGAACAATAACAATTATTATTACATTTATTTTGTGTGTTTAATGTTATAGTGAATAAATATTATTATATTAAATAAATATTTGTAGCTACTTTATATGACATTATCTGGCTTGATAGGTATATATAGCTACCATCCCTTCACCCACTTTTTATATTTGTCTGAACAAATACTATTGACTCAAAAAACCAAAGGTTTCATATAGTCTCCTTGAAATACAGATTTTAGTTCCTAGAGTTCTTCACATTTCATCCACACTTCTGTGATGTTTCCATTTGTTATTTGTGTTTACGTCTGTAAGGCTAGGATGCAGGAGATTATTTATTTCTTCCTGGGTACTTACCCTAAAATTAAGATATGGTGCCATTTAGCAGTTAGTGGTGATTTAGTTATAATGGTCCTATCATTAGAACAAGCATGTTTTGCAAAGGCTTCCCACAGCCTGGCCACAGCACTGACCACTTCCCCCCACCTCCCACTACATCCCCTTCCTCAGACACACTAGAGGAGGATCAGCTCTCATTCTTTCCTTTACCTCAGTCTTTGACAATTATGTGGCCCTTCCCCTTGCCAAGGCTAACGCCTGTTCGTATTACCTTAATCCCCTCCCCTCCCATCTTCTCCAGCAGGGGGCTTCCTCAAACATCCCACTCCTCTCAAGTGTTCAACCTCTTTCTAACTAGTTTTTCTTTGCCTGCCTCCTTCAAAAATGTCTAGGTCTCTCCCCATCTTTAAAAAAAAAAACTTTGTTAAAAACCTGAAAAGACTTACATGAACTGATGCAAAGTGAAGTGCACATAATCAGGAGACCATTAAAAGCAACACAGTAATGGCAACATTGTGCTATGATCAACTATGACTAATTTAGCTCCTCTCAGCAATACAATAATCCAAGACAATTCCAAAGGACTCCTGATGGAAAATTCTATCCATATCCAGAGAAGGAACCAATGGAGTCTGAATGCAGATTGAAGTATGCTATTTTCACTTTATTTTTTCTGTGTTTGTTTTTCCTTTTGTTTTGTTTCTTCTTTCACAGCATGACTAACATGGAAATATGTTTTACATAATTGCACATTTATAATCTATCTTGAATTGTTTTACTGTCTTAAGGAGGGGGAGGGAAGGAGCGGAGAAAATTTAGAACTCAACATATTATTTTAAAATGTTAAAAATTGTCTTTATGTAATTGGAAAAAATAAAATACTATTTTAAAAAAAGACCTTCATTAGACCTTACCATCTGCTCAAGCAAGCACACTGTATCTCTCTTCCCTTTCTCAGCCTAAAACTACAAAAAAGCTGGCTATATTGCCTTTCTTCTCACTCACCATTCAACCCTTTACAATCTGACTTCTAACTTCACTCAATTAAATTGCTGTCTCCAAAGTTACCAGTGATCTCTTAATTGCCAAATCTGATGCTGTTTTCTTAGCCCTTCAGTTTTTCAACAATTTTGAAAGTTCTGAGTTTGAATCCTACTTCAAACATGATAGATGTGTGACCCTGGAAAAGTTACTAATGTTTTGAGCGCTG
>JAQQSV010000479.1:64771-114061 GCA_028646515.1 Pseudochirops corinnae
ATACATATACACATATACACATATACATATATACATATACATATACATATACATATACATATATACATATACATATACATATGTATATATATATGTATATATGACTTTAAGGTTTGCGACACACCATTCATATTTTACCTGATTTGATCCTCACAGCAGTCCTGTGCTATTATTATCCCCATTTTACAGATGAAGAAACCAGCGCTCAAAACATTAGTAACTTTTCCAGGGTCACACATCTATCATGTTTGAAGTAGGATTCAAACTCAGAACTTTCAAAATTGTTGAAAAACTGAAGGGCTAAGAAAACAGCATCAGATTTGGCAATTAAGAGATCACTGGTAACTTTGGAGACAGCAATTTAATTGAGTGAAGTTAGAAGTCAGATTGTAAAGGGTTGAATGGTGAGTGAGAAGAAAGGCAATATAGCCAGCTTTTTTGTAGTTTTAGGCTGAGAAAGGGAAGAGAGATACAGTGTGCTTGCTTGAGCAGATGGTAGGGTCTAATGAAGGTCTTTTTTTAAAATAGTATTTTATTTTTTCCAATTACATAAAGACAATTTTTAACATTTTAAAATAATATGTTGAGTTCTAAATTTTCTCCGCTCCTTCCCTCCCCCTCCTTAAGACAGTAAAACAATTCAAGATAGATTATAAATGTGCAATTATGTAAAACATATTTCCATGTTAGTCATGCTGTGAAAGAAGAAACAAAACAAAAGGAAAAACAAACACAGAAAAAATAAAGTGAAAATAGCATACTTCAATCTGCATTCAGACTCCATTGGTTCCTTCTCTGGATATGGATAGAATTTTCCATCAGGAGTCCTTTGGAATTGTCTTGGATTATTGTATTGCTGAGAGGAGCTAAATTAGTCATAGTTGATCATAGCACAATGTTGCCATTACTGTGTTGCTTTTAATGGTCTCCTGATTATGTGCACTTCACTTTGCATCAGTTCATGTAAGTCTTTTCAGGTTTTTAACAAAGTTTTTTTTTTTAAAGATGGGGAGAGACCTAGACATTTTTGAAGGAGGCAGGCAAAGAAAAACTAGTTAGAAAGAGGTTGAACACTTGAGAGGAGTGGGATGTTTGAGGAAGCCCCCTGCTGGAGAAGATGGGAGGGGAGGGGATTAAGGTAATACGAACAGGCGTTAGCCTTGGCAAGGGGAAGGGCCACATAATTGTCAAAGACTGAGGTAAAGGAAAGAATGAGAGCTGATCCTCCTCTAGTGTGTCTGAGGAAGGGGATGTAGTGGGAGGTGGGGGGAAGTGGTCAGTGCTGTGGCCAGGCTGTGGGAAGCCTTTGCAAAACATGCTTGTTCTAATGATAGGACCATTATAACTAAATCACCACTAACTGCTAAATGGCACCATATCTTAATTTTAGGGTAAGTACCCAGGAAGAAATAAATAATCTCCTGCATCCTAGCCTTACAGACGTAAACACAAATAACAAATGGAAACATCACAGAAGTGTGGATGAAATGTGAAGAACTCTAGGAACTAAAATCTGTATTTCAAGGAGACTATATGAAACCTTTGGTTTTTTGAGTCAATAGTATTTGTTCAGACAAATATAAAAAGTGGGTGAAGGGATGGTAGCTATATATACCTATCAAGCCAGATAATGTCATATAAAGTAGCTACAAATATTTATTTAATATAATAATATTTATTCACTATAACATTAAACACACAAAATAAATGTAATAATAATTGTTATTGTTCAATCTTGTCCAACTCTCTGTGACTCCATGTAGTGTTTCCTTGGCAAAGACACTCATGATGTCTTTGGTCCTCTTCAAAAATAGAGGATGAAAAACAACACAGTTATCATGCCTCTCTACATATAGCAAATACAAATATATGCCTATATCTAGTAGTATATATTGCATTACATATACATATATATTTCTTTTTCACTAACATGATAAAATGCAATGTTATATGTGTTACTGCTAATATATGCTAAGAATTATTTATTGTACAAACAATGATTTGGTCTAAATGTCCATACTACCAACTGTATGTTTTTTTTATTGTATTCTAAATATCCCACTGCAGCAAGAGCTCCTGTTTACTGCATGTCCTTATAATATGTTTCATTACAGTGCCTTGGAGAAAATTACCGTCAACTATATTATATATTCATTTCAACACCTATCAAGATACTGATGATGCTATGTTATAGATGTTTAAACACAACCCCATGTAATTTTCCAAAACTGCAAACTATTTACCTGGGGTAAAGAATTTAAAGAGAAGAGAGAAAGACTAGGAGGTGCTGGAGTTGTGGTGGTAGGAGGTAGGATAAAAGGTTACTAGCTTTTTCAGTCTTTTCCAACTAACCAAGTAATTTGCATAGAATGAAGAATGATAGGTGGAAATCAAAAGTAATTTCCTCACCACAATTTAACTCAGCATCTTTCCTATTTCAGAAAGTAGAACCATGGGGAAATTTTCTCCAGTTATGAGTTACAGTAAGAATGACAACTAAAATGGACTTCTGAGAAGTAAGACGGAAGTTGAACTAGAGGACTAAGAAGAAAAAGTAGATAAGAATAGAATTCATAGAGTAGCTGTGATCTTAGCTTGGGCATGTGCGACCTTCTGGTGCAATCTGAGAGGAAGAGATCCTTAGTCACTGACTGTAAGAGCTGCAGCTTTCCCCTGCCATAGAGAGGCTTATGAAGCTCAGCATTCCCAGTGGATGGTAGACAGAATATTAAATATCCCTGGACATAACTGGAGACCAGCGGGAGTAAAGAAGAGATGCCCAACAGAGTACAATGTTTAATGACACTCATTTAGGAGCAGGCACAGCAGATGACAGTGCCATGACATCACCAAAGGACCCTGGTGGTTCTGCAGCACTGGATAAATGAGTTGCCCCCATACCTGGGTATCCTGGACACACATATCCCTATGTGTATATGTTCTGTGTGTGATGCTTTGCAAGTTCCCCCTTTCTATTGAAAATATAGTTTGTGGGAGGTTGAGCAACAAGTCTATAGGAAAAGAGAAGGGGGAAGCTGTCCTGTTGTTACTTTTTTCCAGGATTATTCTATTTCATTAAATGCTTTTGCTTTTGAACAAAATGTGTCTTCTAGCTTTCTTGTTAAATGTAAGCTTCTGAGCTATGGTTTAGAGAGGATTCTGGTAGCAAAGCGGCGAGAACTTAGGTTAGCTTCCTGAGCATCTTCAGGTGAGAGGGGTCCAAGATGCTACAAATGTAAAGCAACTTGCAAACTCTAAAGTACAATTATTACTGGTGTTACCCTCGTACCTTGCATAGCATCTTGTACACCTCAAGGCTATTGTCTGATGGAGCAAAGGAACGAATCTTTCAATAACTACAAATCCCTCTTTATTTTTATGCCACAGCAGAGTCTCAGTCACTTGACACAGAAACAGATTTTGAATCCAATACAGCTAAGATAGAACAGTTCCTGCAGAAGCTGGGAAAGAAACCCAACAGCAGAAGCATTGATCTAAACAGCTGTGGATTGACATTGACTGATGTTGCTGAACTCGGTGGGTATATATAAGAGAAAAGGACTGAGAGCAAACATTCCCCAGCCTGGGGACCACAGACAAGGGCCAAACCTCTCAGAGCCTAAGCTTCCCTATCTCCAAAATAAGAAGAATAATAACGTTTGTATTATTATCAACTATGACATGTCATATGTTATATATTTATTCTAGATTCATCAGTTTACATTGAGTTTATAGGACAGCCTCCTTTGGTTCCTGTTTCCTCTTGGTGGTACCATCCAACTCTTAATTGCCTCTTGCTCCATAGACAACATCTGTTGTTGCAGATTAAATGAGTCCTCAGAACACACTGATAAACAGGAGCCCTGCCTTGGCCCCAGAAGGCATGCCATGTGTGGCTTTTTAATTACCCGTGGAGTAAAAAGTCATATTATCAGCAAGAAACATCTGCTTGGCCTAAATTTGAGCCTGGGTGGGAAGAGAGATGACCTTGGTTTCTGTCTCCAAGAATTATTCATTTAACTAAACTCTGTGTCTATCCTGTCACAGAAACACCATGCACGTAGTATCTACAAATAAAAAAAGAACACATCTAGGTTGGTTTTGCAGAGGGAGGTTGTTGTTATTTTACCAGAGTGTCATGTCACTGCAAAGGAAAAGGAGACTTTAGCAGGAGGCCGCCATAACTAGCCAACATGGCGAAGGGCCTGGGTAGCCTTGGGCAAGTCATCTTCCCTTTGGGGACCTCACCTTTCTCATCTGGGAGAGGGATCCCTTCAGAGACTCATATAAGGCCATCTATAGTCCCACAGAAAAGCAATTTTAAAATTTAAATATTATAAACTCCTATATTACAGCTAGAATGAACTTACTTCAGTCAATAGGCTCATGGGAAGCCAAGGTCCAAATAGGGGAAGCAATTTGCCCAAGTTTGTACTGTTAATTAGTGGCCAAGCTAGGGCTAGAATTCAGGTCTTCCAACTCCTAGGTTCTTTCTGTTGTAGCAAAAAAAAAATTTTTTTTCTTGCCACTATGGCATGTGAGTCATTGTTGCTATTGAAGGAATCATTACAGCTGATTTTATTTGGAATTTTGGGGATGCTTTTTGTTATTTACATCCATTTTTTCTTAATATAATCATTACCTACCTTCCCACCCACATTCACTGAAGCCTTCCTTTCAACAAAGAAAAGTAATTCCATTAAAGTAACTGAAAATGACATAAGATACGATAAAAGGGATGAATTCAGAGAAACCTAGGAAGATTTCTATGAACTGATTCAGAATGAAGTGAACAAAACCAGAAGTACAAAGTTTACAATAACAATACTGTTGTAAAGAAAAACAACTTTGAAAGGCTTGAGAACTCTGATCAATGCAACAATGTCCAACTATGTATCCAGAAGAACAATGACGAATCATGCTACCCACCTTTTGCCAGGAAAGTGATGAACTAGAGATGCAGAAGGAGACCTACATTTTCAGACCCAATGTATGTGTCTGTGTATTTGCTTCAGTGTATTTATTTGTTACAAGGAAGGACTTGGGGAGCAAGGGGTAGTTATAGGAAAGAGTGAGAATGATGCAAAAAACCCTGATAAAATAAATTAAAAGCACACAGAAGAAAAGGAAATTCAGAAGGGTACATGGACAAGCAGAGCAATGTTAATACTACCAGGTTAAATTTCATTTACGTATGTATATACATATATGTGTGTATGTGTCTGTCTGTTCATCTGTCTGTGTCTGTGAGTATAGCTATATGTAATATTCATGATTTCATATTCAATTCTCTTTTATCCTTTTTATCTTTATCTTATCTTTTATCTGTTCTTTTACTATTCTTTTTCTTCTTTAATTAATACTTTCTAATAGTGGGTTTATGTATTTACATCAGTCCTCAGAATATGTTGATAAATTGGAGCCGTACATAGACCCCAAAGGTATGTGGTATGTGGCTTTTTAACTATCCATGGAGTAAAAGTAGCACCATCATCAGGAAACATTTCCTTGGACCAAATCTGAGCCTTGATGGAAAGAGAGATTAGCTTGGTTTTTCCCTCCAAGAATTATTCATTGAACCAAACCCTGTGTCTATCTTGACATGAAAATAATGAGTACTAGCATCTACAAATAAAGAGAACACAGTTAGCTTCTTTTGCAGGGGGGAGAGGAAGAAGAATGTTTGTGAACAACGATACCAACAAAAAGCAGTTATTCCCTGTGTCAGCTGAAGTCCTGTCTGCCCTGTAGACTAGTCAAGATTTCCCTTAAAAATTACTGAAACCATTCTTGAGATATAATTGACTCGAGTCCTTGACGTGACCTTCATTACCAATCCAGCCCTTGTGGAGGCCAGAGATGCTGTCCCTCCAGCCTGAAATGGCCACAGCATGGTGGCAGCCGAAGTAAGACACAGGGCAGCTGGGCTCTGAATCAATGCTAAATGTCCTTTCCATGCTATGGCTAAATCAACCTCCTATTGTTAAATATTCTAAAAGTGTCTCATTTCATTCCATTTCCAAATATGAAGCAACAGATAGTCTTGAATCAGGCCCAGATGACTGCACTCTCTGTGGCTTGGTCTCCCACCCCCTCAAACTCTTCCAGTCAACTGTTTCTCTTTAGCCAATGTCTCAGCTCTTCCTCACCCTTCCTCTTCAGGAAAGTGGGAGGGGAGGAGGTCTTTAGATTTGTATGGGGAGAACAAAAGCACTGGGGACACCTAAAGTTTGTTGTTCAGTCATTTTCAATCATGTCTGATTCTTCATGACCTCATTTGAGGTTTTCTTGGCAAAGATACTGGAATGGTTTGCCATTTCCTTTTCCACTTCATTTTATAGATGAGGAAACTGAGGCAAAAAGGGTTAAGTGACTTGCCCAAGGTCACACAGTTAGTAAGTGTACGAGGCCGGATTTGAACTCAGGAAGATGAGTCTTCCTGACTCCAGGCCCAGCACGCTATCCATTGAGCTACCTAACTTCCCTAATACCTAAAGTAACTGAATTTATCCCTTTCCCCCCAAGGACTACTATAGATTCAGTTTTCTTTTGGTCAGAATTCATTTGATCTTTCTTGGTTTTGGGGAAGTTATAAAAATATGAATCAAAATCTCTTTTTCCTTCTATCTAGCTCCAGTCTTCATGTTCAGAATGTTCTTAGCAGTCATGAAAATCTCCCTCTCCTTGGATATATTGCCACTTACTTGCCTCTCTCTCAGCTATATTTATTTTTTTCCTTTTTTTTTTTTTGGAGGGCAGTTGGGGTTAAGTGACTTGCCCAAAGTCACACGGCTAGTAAATGAGTCAAGTGTCTGAGGCCAGATTTTAACTCAGGTCCTCCTGTCTCAGCTATATTTAAAGCTGAAGGGTACACAAAAATCAGTAGTTGGTCAATGGTCAAGAACAGCCATTGGTCTTGGACAAACAGGTTTCTTTTAAAATAAGTGGCAAAACAGAAAGTCAACATTAGTGAACAAGAAATGGTAAAGTGGATTCATCTCTCCTTAAAGAGAGAATAAGAAAATAAGGGGAGGAGGAAAAGTTTCGAAATGTAGAATTCATTGAGTTCTGTCTCTATCCCATAGCACTCTGACATGGCTCTACCCAACTTAAACTCACCCCAAATAACAGCCCTTTTGTGGGAGTTACAATGTCTTCACTTCCCAGACTGTCCCAAGCTGCTGGTTCGAGGAGACTGTGACATTGGGGGTTGAGCAGTCTCTACCTTCTCATACCATCTCCCCAGTGAGTCTCTCTCTAATACTGCTTGACTTTATGTATCCTCCACAGTACACTTGCCTACCTCTCACCTCTCCCCATCCTTCAGGATAAAAGAGACTGTCTTTTCAGACACAATCATAGCTCCTTTAATTCTTGAGTCAGAGAACACTGGGGCTTTCTGCCCTGATTCACTACCATCTTCTTTATTCATTCCAAATCCTTGGCTAAAAGGATCCTACATTTGTATATGACAATGTTGTGTTTGTTAATATTTGTCAAATTTTTAACTTTTTAAAATAATTTTTTAAAGTCCAACTAAAAGGGTAACCAAATACGATAGCATAATCGGGAACTGGCCAATGAATACAACCACATTTGAAATATTCTTCTCTCATAGTCCTTCACCTCTATACTTAGAGAAGGACAAATATGTTTCAACATCTGTTCTTTGGGACCAACACTCGTCGTTGCATTTTATTGAAGTTCAGCTGACTTTTAGTGTTATTTTCATTTGCATTATTGCAATCACTGTTTCTTGGTTTTGTTTTCTTCACTGTGCATATGCATCTTCTGGAGGAATATTATATTAGGCTTATTTACTCAAGGAATTAAATCCAGAGTAAACACACTGTTTGTACAGCAGGAAATAAAAGCACACCCCACCCTTCTTCCTTTACCTTGCATTACAAAATATGCAACAACAACGAACGTCATCAAGCAATGAACAAGTAATCTTTTTAGTAACATTTTTATCTTTCGTTTTTGTATCACCTTTACTTCCCGGTGCATCCTTCCCCCTGCCCCACCTACAGTAACTCCTTATCAGAAAGAATAAAAAAAGAAAGGCAGCTCAGTAAGAATAACGTGGTCACTCTAGCCCCGCATATATGCACAGCTCAACAATTACTGCCCAGTGATACCCATGAATTTGATGCACGTTCCTGTTGTCTTCTATTTTCTCCTAGTTGCTTTATTGCCTCTTCTCCCAGACCTGGAAGAACTGGATATTTCCTGGAATGACTTCATAGGTGGAGCTCTCAAGCCAATCATGCTGCAAATTCATCATGTCAGGAAGTTAAAAATCCTCCGACTGAGTAACTGTAGACTCACAACTGACGATGTCTTAGCATTGGGTATGATGCATGTTTTCTATGGAGAATCCTCAGTTAGGGACAGTGCAGTCTGAAATCACAGAGCCCTAATGTCTGTATCAGTCATCCCCAGATCAGGATGACCAGGAAAACATTTAGAATGGCTACTATGCTTTTTACCAGAATTTCTTTCCCTTAATGACAACAACAAAAATAATGGATTGAAATCAAGGAAAAGTTTATTAAGCACCTACGTATTAGACAAGGCACCATTTGGGGAACTGAAGGAGAAATGAAAAAGACAGGGTCTCTGCCCTCTTCTTGCCTTCTAATTGGAGACAGATGAAAGAAACACAAAAAATTATAGTTGAAGATGATGACTGCATAGGAGAAAAATCAACAAGGTGTTAGGGGAATTAAAATGAGTTTCATAAAGAAAGTAGCATCTGAGCAAGGAATCTAGCTCAATTTAATTTAAAAAACACCTACTCTGCGTCAAACATTGTGCTAGGTGTGTGTGGGGGGGGGGGGGAAGCAAATACGAAAGTAAAGCCATTCTTGCCCTGAGGGAGCTTACTTCTCTTGGTGGGTTACAACGTCAAGATAGACAAGTAAATGTGAAGTATAAAAGAGGACAAGACGGTATCTTCTATTTTCTTGATTTAGGGAACTCCCAGAAGAGGAAATGCCCTCTGCCAACTAGTTAACACAAGTCTCTACAATTTAGAGTCTTAACAGAATTGCCTAGAGCACTGAAAAGTGACTAGCCCAGGGTCACTCAGTCAGGATGTGTCTACCGATAAAGAAACATGATGGTTTTCGTGGTCTTATTTTCTTTTTCAAAGAAAGAAGAGGCATTTGAGGTTGAATCCAGGTCTTTCTAGTTTTAAGACTAGCTATCTATCCATGCTGCCTCCAAACAAGTATCTACAAAGTGTTTCTAAGAGGCAATAATAATAGCATAACTAGCTGGCATTTATATAGTATATAGTATAGAGACAGAGAGTACATTGGTCCCACTAGTGGACCAGTGGTGCAATTCCCAATGCCTTCTCCTTGAATTAATCTATAAAGGAGTTAATAGGTAAAGGGGAGGGTAGAAAATGCCTTGTATAGGAAGCAGTACTTGGGAAGGCACAGCTTCTAAGTGACAGAATTAAAGAGAAATTCATGACAGACATGGAAATGCTCTTGTTTATTGCCATACTCAGGAGATGGAAACTTGATAGCAAAACACAAAGAGTGGGTTACTTTAATTGGAACACAATGCACAAGAGATAAGATGGAACACAAAGGTAGAGATTTTAACAAGCAGAACTGAGGATCAAGAATACTTTTGGTTTAAGGGAGAGCTTAGGAAAACCGGGGCAATAATGGAGGACACAGTTTGGCTATCATGTGGAATATATGAAGGGAAACTTGAAAGAGTAGTTTGTGGCCAAACTAAAGAATCTGGTAGGCAATGAAGAGCACTGAAGTCTTTTTAGTAGAAAAGTACCATGATCAGTTATGGAGTAGAATGGTTAATATGGAAGAGGTGTGTAGGTCGATTAGAAAGGGGGGAAACTGAAGGCAATGAGACCAGTTGGAAAGCTTTTACATTCAATCAAGTGAGCCATGATGAAGTCTTGACCTAGATTAGCTGGTACTGGTAATATAAAGGACCCGTGAGATTTTAAAATGGGGAGGTAAGGATTTAGCAACTAACTGAATGACTGAGAGAGAAACTGGAAAGAGAGAAGACTCTTTCCCCTTTATGGTCTCTTGTGGAGGTGCTGGACCCTCAGTGCTCTTTGTTTGTACCCACATAATCTGCAACTTAGTTCTGTCTGCCCTCCTCTAGTGAGGCCCCATGCTTCAGACCTATCCTATTTACTCTTCTCCCTGTCAAAAACATAACTGTTGTATATCCTCCAGATTCCTCACAGGCTCATAGATTTAGATCTCCCTTGCTGAACTAACCTCTGCTCAAGGAAAAATGTTTGCTGGCCTGGGTGCTCCCTCTGCTCTTCCCTCCCTGCCCCAACCCTGGCAGCTGAGAAGTCCTGTGGCTTCTCACCCACCCTGGCCTAAGAATTCCTTTCTGTCCCATTGCCTTCTCCATAAGGAACATTCTAAGCATCCTGTCTAGACTTTCACTCAAGCACTGCACTGTGCTGCTATTGGGCTACTCATTTCTAATAATCTGTCATTCTGTCACTGTTGGCTCAGATAAGCATGGTATCCATGGAGTCAAAGTGGGCTAAGTCTCTCTGTGGACCAACAGAATGCCCCATCCCACTTCCAATCCCGGCAACTCAAAGCAGTACCCAACTGAGTTCCTGGGGGCTTCCCCACCAAGTTGTACAGAATACTGAGTTGATCTGGATTCATGCCTAGTTTCTTACAGGAGAAGCCCTTAAAACTGCCCCAGACCTAGAAGAACTCAATTTATCCTGGAACAATAATGTGGGAGGAAACCTGAGCCAGATCCTCCAGGGAATCCAAGAGGGGAGCAAGGTCCAAATCCTAAAGTTGATGGACTGTGACCTCACAGCAGAAGATGCAGTATCTGTAGGTAAGTGGCCCTTGGGAAAAGTGAGCCAAAGGCAAGTGGTAGGAGATCTCCCAGGTTTAGGTGGTTCATCAAAAGTAATTCAGCAGGGTTTTCCCTCCTCCTTGAATTAAAAAACGCGCTTAGCTTCTTATTATCGCTTTATTCCGATGAATTTAAATCATCCATATTTTGTCCCTTTTTTCCCAGGTCAGCTGCTACCCCAGATGCAGGGTCTTGAAGTGCTCGATCTTTCCTTGAACAGAAAGATTGGCTGCACTCTCGCTGACGTTGTGCAGGGGCTGAAAAATACCCCTAACTTGAAAGCATTAAAGTTACAGACCTGTGGATTGACTCGGGGCAGTGTCCAGACTTTAGGTGAGGTACAATGGCTGAATTGTTTTTCATCTTACTTGGAATTCTTGGAATAAGCAATGGCCTTTGACATTTGAGACCCCCAGCAACGGTTCCCAAGTCTTGGCTCTCTCCGCAACATCTTGGGATGCCTCGCCCTGGTGTGGAAGTCACTCTACATTCCTGACAGTACACGGCAGATTTTTAATAAATGCTTATTCTTGGGGTCAGAGCTCTGGCAGGTTTGGGAAGTACAGACTCAGTGATGCCTGCACATCCTTGTCCAAGGACCAGCCTCACTAAGGGCCGAGAGGCTCATCTCCCGGTGCGACAAGTGAGGGTGAGAAGGGAGCGTATTCCTCACATGGGAGGTAGCCCACGCATCAGACTTAGGGAGAGATATGAGATCTGGGGACAATTTCTGGGGGTCTCAAATGCCAAAGGTCATGGCTTGAACCCAGGCCTGGAGCTCTACCCACCGAGCCACCTCACCTCTCCCTATTGCTGCTTGATGCTAAGCGGCCTGTGGGAAATGAAGTTAACAAAATGTCAAACGAGGAACAATGCGCACTTTCTCATTTTCTCTTCATCTGCCGGGTGTCAGAAAGGGATTTTTCTTTTCTTGGCAGGCGCTGCTTTTGGATGTTGGCCTGAGTTAAGGACATTGGACCTGTCCAGCAATAAGGAGGTGGGGGGAGGGTTTAAAGACTCTGCCGTCCACTTGGCTCATCTCAGGCATCTCCAGGTTTTGGACCTTCACCAGTGCTCCTTATCAGAAGAGGACGTAGCATCTCTGAGTAAGAGCTGAGGAGGAGGTGGTCCACAAACCTAGGCCAGTGACCACTGGTCACCCAATTTCATTTCTGCATTGGAACTTCCTCCTTCCTCTGCCCCAAGCCATGGCAGCAATCTGGGTTGTGTGCATGTAGGGTGGGCCCCCAAATTAACCAGGAGCCATCAGGATCCTGAGGCAAGGGCATTTACTGTGGGGACATCCCCATTTTAAAGTTGTGGAAGCTGAGGCTTTAGAGACATTAGGTAGTTTGCTCATAGTCATATAGCTAATAAATATCAGAGGCAGGATTTGAACCCAGGCCTTTATGATTCTAACACTAGACCGACTACACAATGGTGCAGTGGATAGAGCACTGGGGCTTGGATTCAAGAAGACCTGAGTTCCAATCTGGCCTCAGACACTTACTAACTGCGTGACCCTGGGCAAGTCACTTAACCCTGTCTGCCTCACTTTCCTCAACTACCTCCCAGGACTGTTGCGAGAATTAAATGAGATAATGTTTGTAAAGGGCACTTAGCACAGTGCCTGGTACATTGTAGTCCACCCCACGTTATGCCTCAGTATCATAGGATGATAACTTCAGATTTGGAAAGGACCTAAGAAGCCACCAGATTTATTTTATTTTATTTTATTTTATTTTATTTTATTTTACTGATAAGGCATTGAGTTCCAGAGAGGGTGGGAGACTTCACAGGATCATGGATTTAGAATTGGAAGGGCTCTAAGAGACCATTGAGTCAAAACTCATTTTACCAATGAAGAAACCAAGGCACAAAATGAAAGCCTGTGAATCGGCCAGGGTCACAACTAGAAGTGTCTTTAGACAAGGAAAGATCATCAGAGTTATGTTCTTGTTTTATTCTCCCAAAAGGATGATTTCAGAGATAGGGAAGCTGAGAATTTTATCCTCGGTCTCTACCTCTGCACCATCACTAATGAACAACCTTCTTGTTGACTGAAAAATTGTTGGAAAAAAATCACAAAGAATTATCTTAATCTCATCCTACTACATTTGGAGAAGATGGGAATAAACCAAGCTCATCTTCCCATCACACTTGACAGAGTTAATGGTGATTTCTTGGATCGGACCCTTGGGGAAGGCTCCAAAGAATGTCCAGCCACAGAGCAGAGGTAGACCTTGCTGCTCCTTCATTCTCCACTGATGGGTATGTCATTCTGTGATATTTTAAAAGCCCAGGTCATCCCTTTGCTGTCCAGTCTTCAGGAGCTGGATCTATCGGCCAACAAGAAGGTGGGCAGTGCTTCAGAAAATCTCCTCTGCAGGCTGCGGTTCTTACCAGAGTTGGCAACCTTAGCCATCAATGGCTGTGCGTTAGGGAAAGAAGCATTCACAGCGCTTGGTAAGCGAACTCTGAGTTTGCCCTACAGAGGTGCCTTGGAGAGGGCATGTCACTTTTTTGGTTTTGTGGGTATGCTCTTTTTCCTCATAAGCAGTATCACCTTGAAAATGGATGCTTCCCTGCCACTATCCAGCATTCCCCTCCTGCTCCCACCTTCCCACCTCCCACATTCTCCTGAGGACTTGGGGGTTGGCTATGTCTCTGGTATTGAGAATGTATTCTCTGAGGAAGAAAACATTATTTTCCTAGTGCAACTGTACCTGATCAGGGCCAAATTGTCTTCGTTGTCTACTCCCTGCTTCCATCCCACCTACTGAGCTCCATATCTTTCCCCCTTCCACCTCCCCTATGACTGTAGCAGGCAACACCATCTTCCTCAACTCTCAGGCTCACAATCTAGGAACCATCCCAGACTCCCCACCATCTCTCACTGCCTCTACGCTGCCCATCTCCAAGCTGTTATCAAAGGCTATCGATTTTACCTTTGCAACATCTCTCCAATATGCCTCCTTTTCTCCTCTGACTCTGCCCCCACTCCTGGACCATTGCAATGATGGACTGTTGCTGGTGGGTCTGCCTGCCTTAGTCTCTCCCACTCCAATTCCTTCTCCATCCAGCTCTTAAGGTGACATTCCTAAAGCCCAGATATGACCATGTCGACCCCCTCCCCACCAGTAGACTCCAGTGTCTCCCTATCATCAGCAGGAACAAATAGAAAATCCTCTGTCTGGAATTTTTATAACTTGCCTCCCCCTTCCAAGTCTTCTTATACCTCACACCCCAACCTCTATGTACTCTTGAATCCTGCAGCATTGTCCTCCCACCTGTTCCTCATACAATATTTTCCATCTCCTGCCTCCAGGCATTTTCTCTGGCTGTCCCCCATGCCTGGAATGCCCTCCTTCCATCTCTTCCTCCTGGCTTCCTTCAAGTTCCAGCCAAAATCCCACCTTCTACAGGAAGCCTTTCCCAATCCCTCTCAATTCAAGTACCTTCACTCTCCTAATTCATTCCTATTTATCCTGCATATACCCTGTTTATACAGTCATGTGTGAGTTTCCACAGATGAAAGTTATTTTACCATACCCAAAGTAACTTTTTCCTTATCTTTAGGAGTAGGGAGCAAATTGCTAAGAAGATTTGACTAAGGCAGAGCCTTAAGGAACAGCCTCTTCAAAAACATTTCTGATATAAAAGTGTTATCTAGGTCTTTGTCTCTTCCACCCAAAAGAGGAATAAAGAAAATAAATCCTGGGAGAGGAGTTATTTGAAACCTATACTGTTATTTTCCCTAATATGTCTAAATCAAAATAAATAACCTTGCATTAGAGCGAATATTTACAGAAGGGAGAAAACAGAGGTTAAATAGCTGTGTTAACCTGTTAGATCTCAGAAAACTTCTTTAACTCAAGCACCATGGTGTTTTCTCCAAGAAAACAGAAGTTGTTCATGTATGTACCTTTTCAGCTGAGGCCTCCATGTATCTCCCTGCCCTGAAGATACTTAACCTTTCTTGGAATAAGTATGTTGGAGGAAACCTAAATCTGCTTTTGGAGACTCTGAAGCTTTCAGCTGCCCTCCAAGTGCTAAGACTGAGAAGCTGCTCTCTGGTGGATGAAGATATGGCTCTCCTGGGTATGTATTTACCTATTACAATGAATCACCTATTACCTGGCAGCAAGATTCTATGTTCCAATAATTGTGGGAATTATGTGGAAAAAGTATTGAGTGTAGAATCAAAGGACCCAGGTGTGATTCCTGGCTCTGCAACTTACTGTCTATGTGGCCTTGGACAAGTCACTCAACTCTCCTTATCAGTAAAAGGTAGAGTTTATGCTAAAATACTTTTAAAAGTCCCTTCTAGGTTTAAAACTGATATAGTTTATGTTTGTATCACCATGTCTGATATGGGGAGGGGGCTATCAGGGAGATGGGTGATGTTCCCAGACTACCTGGTCTCTCTTCTCCCAACAAAGTATTTTTATAAAGGTGAATCTGTTTAAAATGAGCAGCAAAGGCAGCCTTGAAGGAGAAGACATACCACAACAACGCAAAAATAGCCTTGAGAGGGTATGTGAAAAGAATAAAGGGGTTCAGGTCACAAGACAACCAACTCTCTCCTCCCATCTTTACTCTGTGGTTTTATACACACACACACACACACACACACACACACACACAGTAGATATATATATATATATATATATATATACACATACACATATATATGTAGATATATGTGTATGTGTGTGTATATCTCTCTATATAGAGATATACACACATATATGTATGAATGCTTATATGTCTGTATTTGTATGTATATATGTATATGTATGGATATATGTATGTATGTGTATATATGGTCATTTAAAAGGGAACAACAATTTGAGTATAAGAATTCAGGACAAAGGTTGCCAGCCCCACTTTGTAGCCTTCATTGTAGCTAAGTATATTCTATGTGGTTCTTCCAAAGTACCCAGGGCACACTAGAAGGAACTTAATCACTCCAACCCAAATATAAAGCAGTCCTGGAGGAGGTCAGCTTTCAGCTGACACCTTCTGTGCTGCTACTGCCATCTCCTGCTTATTTGTTAAATTATACCTAAGTGGCTTCTTCTACAAAAGGGTTTATAGCTCTTGAGAGCTCCTTCTCTCAAAGCTTCTGGGCTATTCTTTTATGAGTCAGACCCACAGCACCATACAGTCAGCACAGTTAGAACCCCTCCAATCTTTGCTTTTAACTCCTTTGTTTCTCCTTCAGCAGGAACTCCACCAGACCAACTTGGAGTTGAGATGATATATTCCTTTTAACTCCTCTCTTGCCCCAGTATGCATGCAGATCACTCTAGAATTTCCCCTAATCATACTGAAAGGTCAGAGTGGATCTGAGCATCTTTATCTTACATTCCTACAGCTATATCCAAATTGCAGCTCTCACCACCCCTAACCCCCTAACAAGCAATGATTTCCAGGCTATAAGATGAAGGAAGGAAGGAAGGAAGGAAAGAAGGAAACAATTTTGTTGCAAAAGTACCTTCAGATCCCAAGATGAGGGTATAATCTAAGAAGAAACTACTGCATAATTCTTACTCAATACTAGGCCATCCATGTCTGGAATGTATTCCCTCACCCCCACTTTCTACTGAAAATCCCTAGTTTCCTTCAAAGCTCAGCTGAAGAGCTACCTTTGACACAAAGTCTTTCCTGATCTACACTATCTCCAGCAGTTGGTGCCTCCCCTATAAATCATCTTCCATTTCTGTATGGATGTCATACACACACACACATATATACATACATATATACATATGTGTCATTGTTAAGTAATTTCTTCAGTGATGGCTGACTCTTTGTGACCCCATTTGGGGTTTTCTTGACAAAGATGCTAGAGTGGGTTGCCATTTCCTTCTCCAGCTCATTTTACAGATCAGGAAACTGAGGCAGAGTTAAGTGACTTGCCCAGGGTCACACGGTTAGTGTCTGAAGTCAGATTTGAACTCAGGAGGATGAATTGTCCTGAATCCAAGTACTGCACTCTATCCACTGCTCCACCTAGCTGATACACACACACACACACACACACACACACATACACACATATACACACATATGTTGTCTCCATTGATAAAATGCTTTTAAGCTTCCTATTATATCTCCAAAGATATTAAACTGTACACACCCACTGACCCAGCAATACCAATACTATGCCTATCCCCCAAAGAGACCAAAGGAAAAAGAAAGTACTCATATGTACAAAAATCTTTATAACAGCATTTTTGTGTTAGCAAAGTACTGGTAAGTAAAGGAGGAACCATCAATTAGGGAATTGCTAAAAAAAATATGGCATATGAATGTAATAGTTATAAGAAATGATGATGGGCATGGTTCCAGAGAAATCTGGGAAGATTCCTACAAACTGTTGGAAAGTGAAGTGAGAAGAGCCAAGAGAACCATGTATATAATAATACTGTAAAAAGAAACAGTTTTGACAGACTCCAGAAGTCTGATCCATGCAATGCCCAGCCATGGCCCCAGAGGCCTGACGATGAAGCGAACCACTCAGCCTCCTAACAAGGAGGAGACAGACTCAGAGCACAGAGTGAGACATATTTTTCTATGGCCAATTGGAGAATTTACTTTGCTTGACTACACGTATTTGTTAAAAGAATCTTGTTTTAATTTTATTTTTTCCCAATGGGAGATAAGGAGGTAGGGAAAAGGGAAAAGATTTTTAATTAAAAAGAACGAAAATGGCGGGGCAGGGGGGAAGGATGTATGCTCCTTGAAGGTAGAGACTCAACACCAAGCACAGAAAAGGTCAGTGATTGGACCCGTGATTTCATTGGTATAGACAATTTTCAAAGGAGGAAATTCCAAAGTAAGTTGGCCCATCCCAACTCAGTGTTAGAGTTTCCTAGGATCCTGGGAGATGGAGAGACTTGCCCAGTTTCATTATTTACACAAGTCAGAGGCTAGACTTGACCCCATGTCAGTGGGCTTTACCCATTACTCCTCCCTGAGTTCACCGTGCTTTTTGTTTGTTTTTTCAGCATCTGTTCTACAAACTGGTCATCTCACCAAACTCCAACAGCTGGATCTGAGCTATAATGACAGCATTTCGGATGAAGGCTGGGCGACATTTAGTCACAACGTGTCGCTCTTGAAGGAGCTGACCGAGTTGGACATCAGCCTTCGGCCGGCCAGTTTTCGGGAGTGTGGACTGTGGTTTGGGCATTTGCTACATGGTTTGACCAAACTGCCCATGCTCTCAGAGCTAGGACTCCAAAGATGGAAGATCCCAGCGCCTCAGGTGGGAGAGCTGGAGCATTTCAACCGCCATCACAGAAGAAACCTTCGCTTTGACAAGAGTGGATGTCAGTGACTTCTGTTACCCCAGGAATAAAAAAAAACTGTTCTATTAATAATAATAACTCATTGTTACTGCCATGGCACTTGGAGGTCTACAAAGTATCTTCCTCACACTGACTCTGGGAGGGACATCATGTAATTATTCTTCTGTTTACAGATGAGGGCACTGAGGCTCAGAGGTTAATGAAAAGTAGAGTCAGACCAAAGAAGACCAGAGTTTGAATCCTGCTCTGTGACCCTAGACAATCCACTTTAAAACTGCCTCAGTCTTGCTTCCTTGTCTATAAAAAGGGATAGATAAGGGGTGCCTAGGTGGCACAGTGAACTAGGCAATGGCCCTGGAGTCAGGAGGACCTGGCAATCTGCACTGCTGGAGGGAACATCCCCATGGAAGGATCACAGATCCACTTGAATATTGAAAGTAATGAAAAGCCACAGTTCCAAAGGCCTCATGATGAAACGTGTTCCCCACCTCTGGACAAAAGAGGACAGGCTCAGAGAGCAGATGAAACATACACTTGTTTGTCTAATACAGGAGACTGTTCTGCTTAATTATACATATCTGTAATGGGTTTGTTTTTCTTGTTTTCCGTGAGCGGAGGAGGAAAAAAATCAAAACTGAAAATAAAATTGATTTAAAAAAAAAGTAATGAAAATAAAAAGAAAATTTAAAAACCAACTTGCTAACAGAACTGTTCCAACCAGAATGACCAGCTCATGGAAGCAGGGGTTCCCCCGTATCTGGATACCTTAAGTGAGGGCTGACTAACCACTTAGGGAAGATATTCTAAGGGGATTCCTTTCATGGTACAAGTCACACCAGGAAGTCCTGGAGATTCTACCCAGAAATCTGCAATTCCACCAGTCTTACTTTGTACACCAGAAAGGCCCACTGAGTCACACAATCACAGACTCATCTGGAAGGGACCTCGGAGGTCATCCTGTCCACGCTTGGCATTTTATAGATGCAGAGGCCCAGAAACTTTCTAAGGTCACCCAGGTGGTAAGTGGTAGAAACAGGATTCAAACTCAGGTCTTTTGACTCCATGTCCAGAATCCTTTCTGCTCTTCTAGGCTGCTCTGCAGCCAGCTGGTAACTCAGTGAATAGAGCACAGCACCTGGAGTCAGGAAGATTTGAATTCAAATTTGGCTTCAGACACCAAGTAGTTGTATGACCCTGGGCAAGTCAAACCACCTCAGTCTGCCTCCATTTCCTCATCTGTAAGATGGGAATCATAGCGACACCTACCTGCCTCGTCCAGGGTTGTAGTGAGGATCAAATGAGACATCACTGGTAGAGTCCTGTAAATCCTGAAGGGCTGCGTGAAGACTGGCCTGTCTTATCACTTTGGTTTAAAGGCGGGAGGAGGTAGGGAAGACCCGTAGAGTCAGAGGGGAATCACTGGACTGACCTCATGCCCTCAATGCAGGCCCCCAGAGGAAGTCGCCCAGGGAACAAAGGCCTGGAGGGACCCTCTCAGGGTCTATGGAGCTACTGGAAGGAGCCCATCCCACTCAGAGAGGCAGTCAGCATTGTCTTTCTCAGCCAGGGGACAGAGGGCCCAGCTGGGAGCAGACCAAGTTGGATGACATCATAAAAGAAAAGCAAGGGACACATTACTACTTTGCAGTATCCCCAGTGCCTGTGATAGGGGGTGAGGACCACGTTGGCCCTGTCATGCAGCAAGGCCCGCCTTACAGTCCCACTTCCTCCACTTACCTAGTTGTGATCAGGGGCAAGCTCCCAACCGCCATACAGCTCAGTTTTGTTGTCTCTAAAATGAGCAAGTACTGACCCCAGAGGGAAACCATGAAGATCAGAGGAAATAATGCATTGAACATACTTTGTAAACCTCAAACAAAGACATATATATAAGTGTAAACTTCCCCTATTACATCATTTGACTCTCACCATAAACCAGAGAAGTCATAGGTGGGCGCACCCATTTTACAGACACAGACAAAGGAAAAGGGAGGTTAAGTGAACATCTTGGGTCACACCACGAGTGCAAAGCAAAGTCAGATATCTAGAACCCAACTAGACTATCACCTCTCATTTTACAAAAGAGGAAATGGAGGCCCAGACAGATGAATTAACTTGATCCAAGCCACCCAGCCAATAAGTGGAGAGCTAAGATTTGGCATCAGGCCTTGAGACCACAGATCGGAAGCTTAGATTACAGACTGTAGAAAGAACCTTAAAAGTCAACTAGTTCAGCCTCCCTCATTTTATAGAGAAGGAAGTGACTCGTCCAGGGTCACACAGCCCATAAGTACCTGGACTCCCAGCTCTAGGTCTGACACTCTTTCTACCCTACCACATGCTTCTCCACAAGCACAGATAACCAACCCTCCAAAGAGATGCAGCAATGAAACCAAAAGGCTGAGTTTCTCTTTCATTTTATTAAAAAAAAAAAAAAAGATTACTTCCAGGGTGGCTAGTTGGTACAGTGAATAGAGCACCAGCCCTGGAGTCAGGAGGACCTGAGTTCAAATCTGGCCTTGGACACTTAACACTCACTAGCTGTGTGACCTTGGGCAAGTCACTTAACCCCTATTGCCCTGCCTTCCCCCTCCAAAAAGCAAAAAAAAAAAAAGATTACTTCCCTGGGGACCCATAGATTTTATAGCTATTGGCAATGAAAACAGGGCCAAGTAAATGTCATAATAATTACAATAATTATAATAATATCTAATATTCATATAGTGCCAGGACCTTTACAACCATTACTTCATTTGGTCCTCACAATGTCCCTGGGAGGTAGGTGCTATTATTATCAACATTTTACAGATGGGGAAACAGAGGCAGGCAAAGGTATAGTGACTTGCCCAGGGTCACAAAGCTAATAAGTGTTGGAGGCTGGATTTGAACTCAGATCTTCCTGACTCCAAGTCTAATGTGCCATCCACCGCTCCATGGTACTCCTCCATTCAAAAGCATTTAGGAAATGCCTGCTCTGTCAAAGCCCCTGAAAATACAAAGAACATCAAACATAAAACCCCCACCCTCAAATAGCTTACAGTCTAACAAGAGACCTTTACTGATTCAGTGTCTTGGAGACAATCACAGATAGGGTGGGTAGGAAAGCCTTTTAATGCTTACCACAGTATTCAAGAGTCCGATGCCTGGCAGTCTCATCTTCTTTTCTGCTGACCATGGTCAGGCCATTATCCATTTTTTAAAAGTCCATCAAGAAAAAAGGGTTATTTCTTTTTGCCCTTAGGTGCTGGTTTTCCTTTTTCACCTTTCTTTCCTTTCTTGTCTTTGGGAGATCCCTTTCCTTTCTTTAGCAGTCTTAACAATTCTTCATATGGCCCAAAGCCCTTTCTCACCCTCACTCCTCTGTACCAAGCCTGAATCTGAAAAGCAAATCAAGTACAATATTATTCAGCATGGTGACCAAGCAGAGAAGTCACAGCCTAATCAGATCTTACTTCTAATAGACAGTCTTCAGACCAAAGGGAGAAAAGAGGACCCCCCCCCCCCCCATACGACATTCTGTCTCTGGTCCTGATGCCTCTCCATGGACTACTCTGCTAGGGATGTCTGCCTCCTGGAATCAGTCCATCGAGAAACATTCATCAAGTGCTTAATGTGCCCAAAGTGCTGGAAGCACAAAGGCAAAAGACCAGCCCTGCCCTGGAGATGTTTACAATCTAGTGGGGGAAGGAAGACCAGGGAAGAAGGAAAGGTTCTTGGTTGGGGATGAGAGTGTATGATGGAGTATGTGGTCAGATGGGAAAGAAGAGATAGCAAACCTGAGCAACCTCCTTCAATGGAAATCTTGTGGGCGTGCTCAATCCTCTAATAATGAGAGACAGAGACAGAGACCCAGAGAGTCAGAGGGAGAACCCAAGGACAGAGGGGACTGATGAGATGGGAGATCAAGTGATCTGGCACGAAGAAGAAAGAGAAATCTAGAGGGAAATATTTACCTGTGGATAATAGTCAAGTTTTTCATAATTCAGCCTAACTTTAAATCAAAACAGCTGAGAAAAATGGCAGCCAATAGGAAAAATCCTGCGCTCTCCAGAAGCAGGCTCTAGTCTAGATTTCCTATTTTGGAATACTTTGTAGTCTATCCTAGATCCTTGCTTCTGGTGATCTCAGAGCTCCTCCCAATACTCCACCCCCCTGAGGTGGGGAAGATATTTCTGGGGCACAGGACAAATTTGAGAATAGGACAGTTGGATGGATGGTCCAAAATCAATCCTGAGTCAGGGGCAAAGCTAAGTCCAGGACCTTAGCCTTCAGATGCCTCGTCTGTGGAATCCTTTCCAAATAATGTAATAGTATTAAGCTTATCCAGCGGTTAGTAAAGAACTTGGCAAAGAACTAGTAAATAAATATTGTTGACTAACTGACCAAAGATCCCTATATTAAGCAAGTCTCTTGGAGGAAATCGCCTGCAATTTTGTATCTGAACATGTTTATGATTTCATGAAGAACTGCCCAGTGTGAGAGCTCCCTCCATCTAGCAAGACAGTAAACCTTTCATGACAATGTAGGTAAGTCCTAGAACAGAAGGCTTCTTACCTTTTTTTTTTTGTCACGGGCCCCTCTGGCAGTCCAGTAAAACCTACATACCTCTTCTCAAAATAATGTTTTTTTTAAATTTTTTTAAATTTATTTTTAGTTTTCAACATTCATTTCCCAAAGATTTGAGTTACAGATTTTCTTCCCATCTCTCCCCTACCTCCCACCCCAAATGCAAGCCTACTGAACATTTCAAGCACACTTCCCCCATTCAGCCCTCTCTTATATCCTCCCTAATTCCCCCCTTGCTTTCTTGTGGGGCAAGATGTATTTCTATACCCCAGAGTAAAAGTTTTTAACTGCAGAAAATAGAATTACAAAGGAAATCCATTCTATGGAATGCAATTTTTAAGAAAAGTTTGTGGACTCTACCTTAAGAATCCCTGTTCTCAAGAGCTGCCTACAGCACCCAGAGGTTAAGCGATTTGCCCAGAGTGACATGACTCTTCTGTATACAAGGAGAGGTCTTGGTAACTCCAAGCCCAGAACACTAGCCACCAAGCACATGTTTCTGTAATTTATAGGATTCTGACCAGACAAATTCTTTTTGTTTTGCATTTTTTTTGCTTCCAATTCCACAAGTGTATCAGGTCAAGAGAAAGGAGAAGTAAAGGGAAGTGGGAGGGGAGAAGGAAACAGTAAAATGCTGAATAAGATATTGGGACATACTCGTGGACATCTCACATCCTTCACAGTAGAATGTCCATGAGCATCTCCCAATGTCTGATCTTCCTTTACAAATAAGACTGTGATATCCCTAGATCAGACAAACCTTACTGGGGTCCATGAACTTTTAAAAAATATCTTAAGGATTGTATTTTAATATCATTGATTTCCTTAGTAATTCTACATATTTTATGTATTTAAAAACATTACTTTTAGAAGGGGTTCATAAGTTTTACCAGGGCCCAGGACACCAAAAAAGGGAGGCAGTCCCGCCCTAAAGAAGTCTTTGAGGTGCTTAGTACTTACACACACACACACACACACACACACACACACACACACACACGTCTATCATTGGGAGTGCTACTGATTTTACCTTAGTGGCCATAATCTTCTCGAATCTTTTTTCCTGTAAGTATTGCCATATTACTGGAATGCCCATTTGACACACTTCTTCAGAAGGGTCTTCCATGGGATTTCCTTCTAGGTTGAGAACCTGGAGGTTCACCAGACTGTCCATTCTTTCTGGAAGGACAGACAACTGGTTGTTCTCAAGAATCAATGTCTTCAAACCTAAAATACAAGAGAGGATTCACCTTTTCGAAACCAAATGACTATTAGTTGCCTAGTGCCAGCTACATAAATATCATCTTCCTCTATGTGTCCTCTAATGCATTCAGTTAAATTCACTTCACGTCTATGAAACACATACCATGTACCAGGCTTTGTGCCCGGTGCTGGGAATCAAGGACACAAAGAAGAGAACTCCTCCCCTCAGGAAGCTTGCTTTCTTTAAGAGACACTGAATGGGAAGCCTTTAAAGTTGAGATTCTCCAAAGGCAGTATTAGAATGCAAATCAGAACTTTTGTTTAGGATGGGCTGGAAGTAGACCTGACAGGAGCTTTTTGCTGTGGGTTCCGGGTGGGGACAGGAATCCCAGGAGAGTTGCTTGTCTACATAAAGACTGTGCGCCTGTACCTTTTGCATAAGCAAAAGGTGAGTGGGACAGGTGGGGGGAAATCTTTCTTTGTTTAAATTTGCACCAAAACGGGACTCCGCCCCTCCTCCAATGAGAAGTCAGAGACCCTCTGACTTTGCCTGCGTGGAATCCATATCCTCTCTCTCTTCCAATAGAACTTAAAAGAATGTACTTTTTATGCCTTTTTATGACTCTCAGGGTTTTAAAAAGGGCACCTGGAGGGGTGCTCTCTCTCTCACTCTCTCTCTCTTCTTCTTCGGACCTGTGGCGGAGAGAGGTCTCTCCCCGCCCCAGGGTATGTATTTTTTTTTTAAAGAATAAGACTCCTGTATGCTCGAACTTCTCTTCTACATTCCTTTGATTTGGGTAAGTGAGGTTTCTCACCCACACAACAAGGATGTGGGGGAGTGGAACCAAGGGTTTACTTTTAATATAATGGCATTTACCAGATCCAGAGTATCCAAAGACTTTCTATGGTACTGGCCCAGAGCTTGGGTGTGGGGGTAGAGAGAGTTCTATTTTGCTTTGCTTTGAAGGCAGAGATACAAACCTATCTTCTTTGTTCGTTCCAGTGAAAGGATCCCAAGAAGGATCAGGAAAAGGAAGGGCAGGTAATTAAGAAAATAGAATATGCAAAGATATTTGGATCAAGTCCTGGTCTCTCCATCTCTAAAAATAGGACAAATAAAATACTTTGAGAATAAACCCATCAATAGAATTACTTGAGTAGAACTTGAATGTCCTGAAGAATGAATTTCTTTCATTTCCTGTGAGTGACTAGTTTGTAAGACTGGGGGTAGAAAACCCACCACAACTGATGTTAACACTGAGATCTAAACTTCATAGAGTTGACAAACCAAAGGCAGCAACCAGAGGTGAAGTGACTTGCCCAGGGTCACACAGCTAGGAAGGTGTCTGGGGCTGAATTTGAATTCAGGTCTTCCTAACTCCAGGCCTACCTTTTCCTATGGCTTCTTTAGGATGGGGGCTCTTGAAAGCAGCGACTATGCATTTAGTACAGTGCCTAGGACACAGAAAGTGTTTACTGACTGCATTAGGCAAGACTATAAAGATGAATTTGAAGGAAGTACTTGTAATGGAAAGTTGATAGGGCACTCAACTTGAAGACAGAAAGATATAGGTTCAAATCCTGCCATAATCCCATAAACTGTGTGACCTCTCTGGGCCTTAGTTCTCTCACAGGTGAAGTGAGGGGGTTAGATTCAGGGGCCTCTAATTGCCTTCAGAAATGAAAAGACTGGGCACTGACATAATGAAATGTATGACCTTGGCCTCAGATTAGGGTAGACCTAGGTTCAAGTCCTGCTCTGCCACACAGTGGCTGTTTGACCCTAGATCAGTGATCTGATCTCTCAGGGCTCTCTCTCTTTCATACAAAGTGCCATGGCCCTCCACTGGGAGAAGCCATTTCCTCATTCTCCTAGACCAATGAAATCACCGATTTAGTCCAAAGTGAGGGGGAGGGAGGGAAGAAAGGGGGAGGCAAGAGAAAGGAGATTTATTACCTTCTAATTGACCTATAGAGTCCGGCAGCTCCCTAATCTGATTGTTGTGAAGGTCCAATAGTTGTAAGGTTTTCAGGGAACCTATGCCCACAGGTAAATACTCCAGGCTGTTGTTCTCCAAATACAGCTCTTTCAGATTCTGAAATACAATAACACTTCAGTCTAAGAATTCTCAACTTGATAGATAAATTAACCCTGGAATCTGATGAAGGAAAAACAAACATTACATCTGTCATCTGGTTAGTGTGAAAGAAATGAATGCCTTCTTCGATGCCTGACCTGTCTTTTTTCCAGTCATACATTTCTTTGATGACATAGTTTATGCTGTTTTTACTGCATAATTGCTTGTCACATGTAGCAAAACCCCTGCCCCTCTCCACTGACCTCTGAGTAATCATGAATTTTAATTCTTTTGTTCCAAGACTCAGAGCTGTACAAAATTACTGCTGTTAAGAAAGATGGCCCTTTGTTTTAGAGACAAGTTTGCGATCATTAAAAAACGCTGCAATTTCTCAAAGACTCTCCAGCCCCTTCTCTGTTTCTGGCTCGATTCTGAGTACAGGTCATTGTCCATTTGTAGTATCTGTCATAGATAGACAGGTAGATGGATGGATGGATAGAAGGATGGATGAATAAATACAGATAGATATCCATATACATTACATACACATATGTATATCTATGTATATAGACATATACGGACGAATTCTATAGATTGTCCATCCAACTACATACAATAATTTCTGGACAATAGACATTCTTTATCTACTTGTTTTTTCCTATATGGATGGTTAGGTCAAAATCTCTCAAGTAATTACAGATGTCATTCAGTAAGCTCCATGCTATTTCAGGGTTTTATGCAAATGGAAAAATCTCATGCTCAAGAAAGGTAACAACAAGGTCTAAGATTTTTTTTCCATATCTTTCACATCATCTTCCCTAAATTCCCTCAAAACTGAATCTTCTCTAGCATGGATTTCCTCAGGGTGGACTTGGTCTAGGAGTTACCTGCTCTTTCTGTCTTTGTTTTGTTCAGTGCTATTTCCACTTCCTCAAGAAGCTTATCTCAGAATGTGACTTTAAAATATAACTGCAGATGGTGGCTCCTTGGTCCTTGATGGTGGGAAGAATTTATCATAAAAATACTTGTAGATCTTCTCCATTTTCTAGTCTTAATTGTCCTATTTTTTTTTTCTTTAAATGCCCTTGGGTTGACTTTACAAAGTTGAATCTTTTGCCAGTCTATCTTTATACTTGTTTTTTCATTAATCCCTGCCTTCCATTACTTCTCGCTGCTTTATGAGTCAATACCGTTCATAATCAACCATACTTAACTGTGAAAATTTTAATCATTATTCTATATTAGAGACTGCTAGTTGGTGCTATGGAGAGAGCCTTGAGACTGGAGTCTGGAAGACCTGAATCCAAATGGACTCTCAGACATTTAGTAGCTGTGTGACCCCTCTGTTTGCCTTAGCTGCCTGAACTGTAAAATAGGAATGATAGCATCACCTCCATAGCAGAGTTGTTGTTAGGATCAAATGAGATAATATTTGTAAAGCTCCTGACACAGTGCTTGGCAAGTGTTTGTTCCCTTCTTCAATATTTCAGACTTAAGCAAATTTGCAGGACAAAGGGTAAGTTACAGAGAAAAGAAGATGGAAAGCTAAGTCATCTTTGATCACCTTTTTACCTTGTAGAGGGTGATCCTCTTTCAAATTTTACATCTTGCAAAGATACACATTTTTGAAGGGGCTTGTTTATGGGAAAAGAATCAGCCCCTAGACAGGAAAAGATCAAAAACCTCTGATTTCCTGCTTCCTCTCTTGGAGGTGAAAAGCCTCAGGTCCGAGGTCCCAAGGGATCAGAATTAGAGAGATTTCTGCCAGCCCTGAGGGTCTCTGCTCTTTCTGGAAGAGCACAGCAGTAGCACAAGCAAGGACCCCAGCTCAGTCCATATACTCCATGTACTCCTTACACGTATGCCCCACTTCCACTGTATTTGAAGTTTGTGATCACTCTTCTCCCATACATAGTATGTTTTTGTAGGAGTGTGGGTTTCAGGTTTATAGGAGAAATGTTTTATAACTACTGTTCTTTCTACGCCAATCAAGTAAATGCCTTTGCTAAAAGTTAGTAGTTAGTTGAGACATCTGGGTAATCATTAAATGGAAGCATGTTGGTGGGGGCTCATGAACCATAGTTCTAAATGTTGGAGGCACGGCATGCATATTTGAGCCCGGGAGTACTCATATTTTTGCAGGCCAATCTGTTTGGGCAGCCACTTCAGAGCCTGCTGGGAATACATCCGCCGGTGAAACAGGATGCTGAATCCTATGCCCACTCCGTGTGTCTTTCTAATTCACTCCGTAACTGTCAGTTTCTTTCTAATTCATTTGATTCTCTATGTAACTGTAAGTTTGTAGGGTAGTCATTTACTACACTTCATTCAAACCTAAGCAGCACTGATTTGCTTATCCATTCAGGTTAATACATTCTTCTTTTCAACAGAAATGTTCTCTCAGAGGTCTGCTGTGGTTTTGAACTTTGGAACACCAAAATCCCCAAGGAACTCAAGTTGTGAATGGCCCAGGGGATGATGGAGGGATGAATGGTGGGCAGACTATTTCCATTGACCTATACACAAGAAGTAGAAGTAGCAATATTATTGAGGAAATATATGATTAAGAAAACAAGGTGGGCTAGTCATAAGGAGTGAGTAGGGGATAACAGTTGGTCAGTGTGACTGTGCTGTTCAATCATTTTTCAGTCATGTCTAACTCTTCGTGACCCCACTTGGGGTTTTCTTGGGCAAAGATACTGAAATGGTTTGCTGTTTCTTTCTCCAGCTCATTTTATAGATGAAGAAACTGAGGCAAACAGGGTTAAGTGACTTGCACAGGGTCATACTACTAGTAAGTATGGATTTAAACTCACGTCCTCCTGACTCCAGGGTCAATGCTCTATCCATTGTGCCACCTAGCTGCCCCAAAACTTGAATATATTTGTGAATATTTCATTATGTAAAGTTTTCATTCATACCGATAGCTTCAGGATGTTTTCTGGGAGATAGGTCAGTTTGGTTCCTTGGTCCTGTCCCAGATATAGTTGTTCTAAAGATTCAATTAGCAAGATTTCCTCTGGAAATACAGTGAAATTATTTCCAGTTAGACCAAGTGCCTTCAATTTGACAAGGTTGAACACCTCTTCAGGAACCTAGAGTCATTTTAAAAAAAAAGAGTGAAGTTGTCAAAATTGTTTGAACATATTAGAAAATCAAAAGGGCTTTACTTTGGAAACAACCTATCACAAATTAACAGAATTCAGAGGCAATTCGGCATCTTCCTGGGTAAATCATGTTTGTAAACTCCATGGGATGAATATGGCCAGAGTTGGGAATGCATATTAACAGTCCTGAAAGTTTATTTATGGTGCTGTCAGAGAGTAACCTAGACAAGTCAATCACTGTAAAAATTTTGTCTTTAAAAAAAAAGACAGCAAAAACATTTCTTAACCTTCATGCAAATATATGAAACTTAACATGATCAAGGGTTTGAAGATAATGAAATGAAAAATACTTTTTAAAAAAAACATCTGGAGTAGTGAGTTGGGGAACTATGTATGTGGAATGTTGGGCATAGACTGTCAGACGTGGCCACTACGGCTCAGCTGGTTTTTCTTGAATGTCTTTCATTGTCCCAAGAGAGGGCTCATCTGTTGGCAGTGGCATGTGTCTCTGGATATGATTCTGCTGTAAAAACAAAAGACCTTCATGATAATTTTTTTAAAAAGATGTAGTGATATAGTAGTAGTAGTAGTAGTAGTAGTAGTAGTAGTAGTAGTAGTAGTAGTAGTAGTAGTAGTAGTAGTAGTGGTCAATGAATAAATAAGTTAATAGATAGATGATAAGATGGATGGATAGATGATAGATGATAGGATAGATGGATGGATAGATAAATAAATGAAAGGAAGGACAGATAGAGAGATTGATAGATGGATAGATGATAGATAGGTAACATATGTATTTATATATGTATGTACATACACATTCAGAGAGAAAGAGCAAGCGCTTTAAGGTTTGTGACTTTTCTCACAAGAAGCCTGTGACATGGAGTGGTCATATTATTACTGCCATTTTAACTGGAGCTCTAAGAGAGTATGTGACTTGCCCAAAGTCACACAGTTAGTGAGGGCCAAAGAGGGTCTTTGAACTCAAGCCTCCTAACTCCTAGGCAGCACTCTGTCCCCTGCACATTGTGTTGGCAAGCATAGGGTCATCATTTCTACCCTAGAAGATTTCCAACTCAGCAGTTGTTAAACTTGAGCTAGAATTTGTTGTGGCTATTTTTAAAAGAATAAGTTAAATTCGAGCAAGAGACATTTAGGCATGCCTCTATTATATGCAGAGTGCTGCCCTTGCTGTTTGGGCTGGGCGGGGGGAGATGACCCCATCACTGTCCTTACTGAACTGAGGGGTAAAAGCAAACCACTGACAACCTTCAGGCCCTTTCAGCTTTGTCTGACCATTGCTGTATCTCACAAGATCACAGAACTTCAAAGGCAGAAAAGACCTCAATGGCCTTGCTCTAGGAAAGAACTCCCTCTACATTCTAGCCTTTGCCATGTAGACCTACAGCAAGAGCAAACAGGTAACATCTAGAGGAAGCCAAATTCACTTTGAGACAACTCTGATTACTGGGAATGTTTTCCTTCCTTCAAGTCTAAATTTGGCTCTTCACAGATGGAACCTAGTGCTCCTCGTTCTGCCCTCTGGGGCCAAACAGAACAAAGCTGATCCCTTTTCCCAGAGTCCTTTAAACTTGAACATAGCTACCTGTCTCCCTAGATCCCCCAAGATAAACATCCCTTATTCCTGCAATCCATCCTACGACATAATGAACTCCATTTTCATGGGAGAAACTAACTAACTTACTAAACTTAACTAACTTGTAGATGTGCCCAACTACCTACTTCAAGACAGCTTGTAAAAGGCAAGTGTCTAAGGCAAAGAATTTTATAATGAATGCTAAAAATTGTCTGGGAAATAGTGCTTGCAAGGGAAAAACCCAGCAGGAAAAAAAATCATTATGACTGCTAATTAGCCTTGGCCTGTTTTTCCTTCTTTCTCCCTCTCCAGCTTTCCAGGCTCTTCCAGGAATACTGAACTGTGTTGATGGCTGCCATCCCACTCTCTGACTATTCAAGGACAGTCATGCAACACTTTCCCTGTTATCCTGAGTTCCCTGAAATGCATGAGATTTATAGCTACCAGACTCTAGAGATCATTTGGTCCAATTGTTTCCTCTTACAAGTGAAGCAACTGAGTCCCAGAGAATGACTTTCCCCAAGGTCACACAGTTTTCAAACAGCAGAGCTACGATTCAACCCTAGATTCAAATTTTAGTGTCCTTTTATGTTCTTCATCCTGGCTTTAGCATAGAAAATTCTCTCTCAGTTGAGGAAAGGTTAGAATTTTTTAAAAGGGATTTTTATTAGGAAGTTAAGGCAAAAAGAAAACAGCCCACTTTACAGAATGTAGCCTTCTTATCTTAATTTAATTTATAGATCCAATCACAGCTTTGGGGAGGTGGCATAATCCAACCACCAATAAACACTGATTAAGCACCTGCTGTGTACTGGGCACAACTTACAGATATTGCCTTTTCCTTGCTTTAACCCTCCCCCAAACCTGAGAGTGTGTGATCTTTGGAGGCTTCCCCTGTGCACGGCCTCATTTATCTCCCTCCAGCCCCAATACCCACACAAGTGGAAATAGAGAAGAAACAACCATTGTTATTCCCACCACCACAACCATGAAAAAAGAGACCATTCTCAATTTAACAGGATTTCAGAACTGGAAGGGACCACCCAAGGCCTGGACCTGAGTGAGAATCCCTTTCATGCACCCCCATTAAGTGGCCACCCAGCCTTCCCTTACAGGCCTCTGGCGAAGGATGTCTTCGCCCTCCCAATGCTGGCCTGTCTACTTTGGGACAGCTGCAATTGGTAGGAGTCTTCCCTTTCTTCAAGACCAAACCAGACCTGCCTGTAACTCTCACTCAACACTCCACAGTCCTCCCTCTAGGGTCAGGCAGAATGAACCTAATCCCTCTCATATGAGATAACCTCTCCAGTACATGGAAATAGCTATTATGCCATCCCAAATTGTTTCTTTTCCAGGATAAACATATCTAGTTCCATCAACTGCAAGGTTTTAAGGTTCACAAGGCACTTCACAAATAGCATCTCATTTCATTCTCCCCCCACTGGTGAGGTGGGTGCTATTATTCTTCACATTTCACAGTTGAGGAGAAGCAGTGACTTACCTAGGGTCACACAGCTACTAAGAGCCTAACATCATATCTGAACTTGGGTTTTCCTGACTCCAGGTCCAGTATAGCCCAGCTGCTTAATCCTCATAGGACACGATGTCCAGCCTCAGATCACCCCCTACAGATGATTTTTGGCTTGCCAATGTCATCTCTAAAATGGGGCACCGAGAGTGGAACATGATACTCTCGCTATGTTCTGCCTGGAGCAGAATAATCCCTCCTGCCCAGCACCACCAGGTGTCTCTTGATAGTAGCCAGCTAGGGCCACCTTGGCTTTGGGAGGTGTACAGCCCGAATGGTTGACGCCTTTGAGGCAGACATCACTATCAAACTCTAAATAATTTCATATTCAGTATTTCAGCAATTCAATACCTTGGACCTTTTTTTTTAAGCAAGGAATATAGTTTAGAACATGTGACTTACAAACCAAATGCCATGAGACATAACTGACCTCTACAGGGAATACTTAATGAACGGAATCCTTTGGTAGGGGCAAGAATCCCTTTCATCTGCCTCTTTCCTACATGTGAATTTTCATCTATTCATTCTCAGTCTCATCAAGGAAGGCCAGACTGCTGGACCACAGTCAGCCTGGGAAGGACAGGGAAATGAGGTGCAGTGGAAGACACCGAAAATCACAGAGCTCGGGTTTGAATGTGAACTCTGTCATGGCTCAGGTCTCAGCTTCCTCTTCTGTAAAATGGGGTAGGGGGTGTTTTCAGTGGTTCCCAAAGTCGGTGCTGTCTCCCGCTGGAACGATCCGGGGGCGGTAGTAGCCTTGGGGGCAGCTGTCCACTTAATCTGAGACTTCTTTCTTGGTTAAGATTTCCAGGAGGACACTGAGTAATTTTTTTTAAAGGGAGCAGTAAGCCAAATGGGTTTGGGAACCTCTAAATGACTCCTGAGGGTCCCTTTCAGCCCTAGATTGACCATCCAATAGATCTGGCCATGGCACTGCAAGCGCAGCCCCTTAGAGGTCCTAGGAAAGGGAGACATGTGTACCTGACAAATACGATTGTCATCCAGGGACAGCATCTCCAGGTTTTTCAAAGAGCAGACTTCTAGAGGGAAAAATTCAAAGTAATTCTGACTCAGATCTAAGAGGGTTACATTGAGCAGCCGTTTGAAGGAGCGGCGCAGGCTTTTCAGACAGGTGTTCTTCATGTACAGGAGATGGAGCAGCGTCCACTTGCAAATCAGCTTGGGCACCTTCTCCAGACAGTTCCCCGAAAGCCCCAGCTCCGTAATTTCGGTCAGTTCTTTGAGGGTCGACGGGAGGTTGTGCAGGAAGTTATAGGAGACGTCCAAGACCATTAGCTGGCTGCAGCTGCCCAGGGTGTCAGGGAGGTAGGACACACAGTTAGACGCGATGAAGAATTTCTCCAGCTTGGTGAGCGCGCTGATCTCGTCGGGAATGACAGCGATCTGGTTTTGCTCTAGGTCTATGATCTCCAGGTTGTAAAGGACGCAGATATCCAGGGGAAAGTCTTCAAATTTGTTGTTCTGCAGGTAGATCTCTCTCAGTTTGGTCTGGTTGACGATTTCTTTGGGCAGAGCCTTCAGCCTGTTGTGAGACAGTCCCAGCAATTCCAGGTGGTGCAGGCACTTACACATCTGGATGGGGAAATTCTCCATTTGGACATTATAAAGCCGGAGCTGTCGAAGGGCCCGCAGATGGGAGAGGATAGGCAAAGTGGCGGGAACCAGAGGGTTGTGGCTGAGGTCTAGACTTTGGAGATTAGTCAGTTCCCCGAGGTCTTTGCAAATAAATTTTATATTGTTGTTGTTCAGGTAGAGAATTCTCAGGTTGGTGAGATTCCGGATGTCTTTAGAAATGCCCTCAAGCACGTTATTTTCCAAGTGCACTTCTTCCAGTTCCCAAAGTTCCAGGATGGAAGATGGGATAGATGTGAGATTTTTATTAGAGGCATCCACGAAATATTTTTTGTCACCTACTCGTTCTGGTGGTTCTGAGGACTTTATTGGAGATTTTTGTTTCTGGGACAAAAGTCTTAAGACTTGGTCTGCAAACATCTTGGTAGCCGGAACATTCTAAAGCATTGTAAGACAAGAAAAAGAAACAAACAAGGCTTTCAGTAGACACCCACTCTAGGAAACAGCCCTTCTACGATATTCTCCAAAAGTAGCTTTCTGGGCTCCCTTTATCCTTCCAGTGACAGAGAATTCATTGTGTCTGGAATAGAGCATTGAATGGGCAATCAAGAAGACCTGAGTTTGAATTCTGCATCAGATATTTAAGCGTTGTGTGACTCTGCAGATCAGTCACCCTTCTCTCAGCCTGTTTCTTTATCTGTACAATCAGGATTATAATAGTACCTCACTCTCTTGGGACCAAGTGAGATAACAAGGAGAGTGCTTCACCTACCTTATGGCAACAAATATTATTAATAATAAATAATATATTTATAATATTAGATTATATATTAATAATATTGTTAAATAATGTTATTAGCTATTCTGTTTTTGACAATTCTAATTATTAAGTGCTTTTCCCTTGTATTTATCCTGTCTGCACATTCTGTTTGGCCAAAATCTGCATCCTTTTGACCACTGAAACCACACTGAAAGAATCTGTCTTCTTATCCAAACATAAAAATACAGTTTTCATGGCACTTCCTTCCACGTGTTCTCTCTCGATAGTGATGGGACTTGTAATTTCATGTTTCAGCCAGACCAGCCCCTTGCTGCTCCCCACACATGTGTGGAATGCTTTCCTATCTCATCTCCACATCTTGGGACCTTCCACCCCTTCAAGGTTCTGCTTCCTGCCTCCTTTGTCTAGATACCTTCCTAATAGTTGCTAAAACTCAACACCTCCCCCTCCCCACCCAAAAATTCTGTTGTACCCATTTTTTGCTTACTCTGTATTTACTGATACATGGAGAGGTTATATCCAACCAATCCGATGTAAGATCCTTAAGGGTTTTTTTGTCTTTTCCCAGAATTTAGTACACTGCCTGGCAGTAGGTGCTTAATAAATGTTCCTTAAATTGCATTGACTTAAATGTTAGACAAAGTAAAATTAAAATTCAGCCCACTGGCTGGACTGTTAAAATCATAGTCAGTCACAGAATTTGATTTTGTGAAGTTAACTGTCAGAATGATGATGGTCAACAAATTTAAATTCAACAAATATTTATTAAGGTCTAATTATGTACAAGGGCAGCCATGTGGCACAGCGGATAGAGTCTCAGGTCTGGTGTCAAGAAGACTTATCTTTCTGAGTTCAAATCTGGCTTCATACACTCCCTAGCTATATGACCTTGGGCAAGGCACTTAAACCTGTTTGCCTCAGTTTTCTCATCTGCAAAATGAGCTGGAGAAGGAAATGGCAAACCACTGCAATGTTTTGCCAAAAAAAAAACAAAAAACAAAAAACCCCAGTGGGATCACGAAGAGTCAGACAAGACAGAAAAATTCCTAAACAATGATATACAAAGGACTGGGTGAGGTGTTTGGAGATATAGGAATAACAACAATCCAACTCCTACCCCCAAAAACAATTTACTGGAGGTGGCTAAGGAGAGATGGTATGTATACCAGTGTATATAAATCAAGGAAGGGACCAGAGAGGGCAAAGAAAATATTCAGACAAAAGGAGCTAGGAGAATTTTAGGAGAGAAAATCCAAGAAGGATACACAGTTTTGGTGGGGCCTTAAAGAGAAGGAAATAAACATTTGTATGGCACCTAGTGTGTGTTAAGCACTTTTACAAATATTGTCTCATTTCACACTCACAACAACTCTGGGAGGGAGGTATTATTATCATTCCCCTTCTACAGGTGAGAAAACAGAGGCAACCAGAGTGACTTGCCCAGGGTCACACAGCTAGCAAGCATCTGAGGCCCTATTACAACTCTGGTCTCCCTGACTCCAGGACTGGGTCACCAGTTGCCTAAAGATTTCAATAGGCAGAGATGAGAAGAGAAGGCGTTTTCTAGGAGGAACATGTCTCTGCACATGTTGAATCTGGGAGAGGAGGTGTTGAGGAGGGAGAAGAGCTGTCTGGAAGGGCGATCAGGGTGGAAAGGAGGATGGGAAGGTCAGAGGTATAAAATGAGACCGTCTTGAAACAGCAAGCTGGGGCCAGACTGTGGGTGGTTTTCCAAACCTGGGAGGGGGTTGTGATTTATGCCGTGGACAATAGTGAACTACAGAAGATTCTGAGGTCAGCTTAATTCTCTCCCCTTTGATAGTACTTCAAACACTTGAAGATGGTGACTACATTTGGGTGTTTCACCAGGACCAGAGGAACAAAAAGGTTGGTTCTCTTCTATAATCAGCAGAAAAATAAGCCTTCCTACCTTCCCCTCATTAACGCATACTAGAAGCAACCTCACTTCTTGCATGTCTCCTGATACTTGCTCCACTCCGAGCAACGATCAGCACCACTCCCCTCCTTCCACCAAAACCTAGGGGTCTGTCTCCACACCATTTCCTGGCTTGTGTTCCTGAGCCATGAACTCCTTCGTGTGTGGTCTTCCCTCATTAGAATGGGAAATCCTTGAAACTGTCTTGCTTTCTTTTATTGGTATCATGGGTGTTTAATACAGCGCTTGCCAAATAATGTGTTTAACAATTGTTCCAGCTTTCTGCCTATCATCTCTTTAACTACCCTACTATCTATCTCTATCACCTCTCCTCTATCTGAATAGCCATCTACCTAGGTATTCATCCGACTAGCTTATCTGTCTATCCACCCACTCACCCATCCGTCTGAGTATCTGCATCTTATGATGATGTATCTCTATTTTTTATCCATCGATCTACCTAACATTATCTGTATCTGTCCATCCATATCTACTTATCTATCTTCTATCTATATTGATCAATCATCTTTCTATATCTTCTATTATCTGTCTGTATCTATCAGTCATCTGTCTATATCCATTCATCCATCCACCCATCCATCCATCTCTCATCTAGCTACCTGTGTGGTCCTTCCCTTATCTAACCTGTTTCAAACCTTAAAGCCTATATGTGTTACAAATGGTAACTCTGATCAGTCAGCAGGCATTTATTAAGCCCCTACTATGTGCCAGGCACTGTGCTAAGCATTGGGGGGGGGGGGAATGAACAGATACAGAATACATACATAATGAATACAAAACAGTTTTGAAGTTGGGAGAACACAGGAAGATTATTGGCCCATTCAAGGGGCTGGTAGGGGGTGCAGTACATAAAGTACTGGGCCTGGAATCTGGAAGACCCGAGTTCGAATTTGACCTCAGACACTTAACTAGCTCTGTGACCCCAGGCAAGTCACTTAACTTTAGTTTGCCTCAGTCTCCTCATCTGAAAATGGGAATAATAACAGCACCTCCCTCCCAATGTTGTGGTGAGGAATTAAATGAGAAAGTAATTGTAAAACGTGCAGCAAAGTGCCTGCACATAGTAAGTGCTTTATCAACGGTTATTAGCAGTGTGACCTTAAGAAGTCCCTTAGCCTGCCCACCTGTTTCCTCCTCTGTAAAATGTAGATAATATTGCTGTGAGGGTCAGAGTAGAAAATATTTGTAAAACACCCAACGTGGCACCCGGCACACAGTAGGTGCTTTACAAATGTCAGTGATGATTATCTGCTTCCTCGTCTGTAAAATGGGGCTAAATGGGCAGTGAGTGCACTTAAGTGGGATAAAGCCTTGCAGGGCAGTGCCTGGCACACAGTAGGTGCTCTACAGGGAGCGGTCTATCCATCACTATCGCACCACATGCGCATCTCTATTACTTAATCACTGACTACAGCCATCTTCGCAGACTCTCCACTTCCCGGAGGACTAAGGTCACTCGTCCTCCAAGCTTCGGCCAATTCGCCGTCATTGCCGGGGAGATTCGAACCCGCGGCCTCCTGGTTGCGGGAGCGCGCGCTGCTTTGCGTGCATAGCTTTGCGCCATGTACCCCCCTCTCACCTGGTAGCCCTTCCCTCCCCCCATGCTCCCCCTGCGGGTGGTGGCCCGGCGCCGCGCACGACGCGCTCCCTACCCCCAGGGCCTCCAGGCCAAAGACCCGGATGAGGCGGGGGCGGGGCGCGCGCCTCTCCTCTACTCCTCGCTGGTTCGCTCGTCCGCCCGCCCCCGGGCTCTAACCGAGCTCTGACCGGCCAGTGCGCAGGCTCAGTGTTGAGAAGGAAGGCTTGTCTCGTGGGAGGAGCCGCTATTGCAGGCGTTGTGCGGTTCGCAAGGACACTCCCAGAGGCCTTGGCTAGCCTCCCACGCGCTTGCGGAAGCTACTGACTGTGGGGCTTTGACAACCCACGCTTCCGCCCCGGCCACGCTCATAGGCGCGCGTGGCTCCGCCCCTCTTTACGGGGGGAGGAGGGGGAGTGTGTGTGTGTGTGTGTGTGTGTGTGTGTGTGTGTGTGTGTGTGTGTGTGTGTGTGTGTGTGTGTGTGTGTGCGCGCGCGCGCTCACGTGCGAGCAGAACCTGGGTTGCTATAACAACCGCCCGCTTTCCTCGCGTCGTCTTCGAAACGTGAGTAGCCACGCCCCTCCACAAGCTCCGAGGATACGATTGGATAGTGGAGAGCTCGCCCTCCCCTGGGGGCGGGGCGAACTTACAGCGTTGGTTGCCATGGTGCCCAGCTTGTTCCGGGCCGGGGCCAGCAATGCAGACCTTCACCTTCACCCCCCTGCCACTAGAGGGTACGTAGAGTGCAGAATCAGCCCTTGTCTTTCTCCGCAGAGCCAGGCCGGGGATGTGGCCGCGGGGGAGACCTGGACTTTAGCTGAGCCCCCAATGAGAGGGTGAGGTTGTGGGGACGGAGACCTTGCGCGCCCTCTGTCCCTCCTCCGGGCCGAGCACCCAGTAGGTGCTTAATAAGTTCCAGTGTGCTGGGTGAAGTCGGGACCCATCGATGAACCCCGGGGTCCCTCCGCGGTCGAGGTCTGATCCCGCTGTGCCGCAGGCAGCCCCTAACACCCTGCCATCCCGGGACTCTTGGGTCCCCGACCTCGTGCCCGGCTTCAAGGGGGGGGGCGTCTGGTCCTTGGTGATCCTCCGCCTTGGGTCCGCCCGTGGAGCCCCCCTGTCCTTTCTTTCCTGCCCAGCCGGCCGCAGCCCTTCGTTCCTAATGTGCCGGGTCCGGTTTCGGTCCTCGTGCCTTGCGCTCAGTAAGTGCTCGTCAGCGTTTGTTACAGTTATTTAACTAAATGTTACATTATGGAAAAGAAGGCAGAATTGCCAGATGGGGGGGAGAGGTCTGGAAGCGCGCTCAGACGGCAAGTGAAAGCTGAAATGGGCCTTCCTTGCCCTCATTATTAGGCAGCAAGCATCTATCACACCCATTGTGTGCCAGGCACTGTGCTAAGGACTTCCTAGGCTTAAAGGTGGCAAAAAAAAAAAAAGTGGCCAGAAAGACCTGGCTTCAAGTCCTGCCGTTCACATACCGGATCTGTGACCCTGGGCTCTTCCGTTAACCTCAGTGTCAAAGCCTCCCCTGACCCCTATGGCAGCACTTCTATGGAACCAGATTGAGAAATATTTAACAAAAATGGATCAAAATGCAATAAAACATAGGTAGTGTTAATATGTGGTTTTCTAAATCGGTGTGCTGTTTAATGCTGCTGTCTGGGCTCTAGGCAACTCTCTGAGACTCCTCTGAGGGTCTAGAGAGGCTGCAGAGAAAGTGCCAGCCTAGGCTGGGAGAGGGAGTTACTTAGCTGGAAGTGTTTTACTCCAACAAAAGCACAGATCGAGCCCCTAGTCTACTAACTCATCTCTGCGCCTGGTCCATTCATTATTTTTCTTAAAATATGAAAGATGGGTTTCGTGTCAGGGAGTCCCTGGAGGTCATTGAAATGCTCCAGCTTCCAAATTCACAGACCACTGCCCACCTGCCAGGCCTGGCTGAGACATTGGTACCCATGGGCTCTCCTCAGTGGGCCCTCCATCCAGCTTCAGGCTATTAGCCCACACAAAAGGCCTCCCTCATGGGCGAGGCTTGAGGAACCAAAACCGTGGTATCCTCCACCAGGGACTGCCAGAGAATGTCCTCCCAGGGAGAGAATCCCTTGTCCATCTGGCCTCCTGCAGGTGGGCCCCTTGACTAGAGTGTGGTGTTTTGGTTTGTGCCTACTAGAGAGTGATAATCAGGATCATTCAATAAAGTTATCTGATGGATAATCATGTATAATTGGCATGCACAGTTAAGGTGAAAACTCCACTCACTCCAAGTTGATGAGAGTCCATCAGACAACCAGCATTCATTAAGCACCTGCCTCACATGCCAGTCTTCCGTGCCAGGACCTGTAATACAAAGAATGCAAAGAATTAAAACAACCCCAGCTCTGTGATCTTACCCACTACAGCAGAACCGCATGTCTCTAAAAGTCCTCCTGTTCCTCCCATGGGCATGGCAGGGACGTTGTTCCCTCCTCGGGTGGCCGGAAGGAAAGGGGCAGGAGGAGGAGGAGGTAAAAACCTCCAGTGATCAATGGGGGCCCTCAGAGCCTTTGGCTTTGGGGAGGAGACCACACCTCACCATGTACCTTGATTCCTAACACCTGGACCCCCAGAGACTAGGAAGAGGAGAGCCAGTGTTCTATCTCCCTCCCTAATTGCAGGGTCTTCTTGACACTGATATATTCTCGTGACTTCCCCCTTCATGTTTATCACTTGCTTTGAGAAATGTTTCCTCGCTATTCATGACTGTCTTTTAGGCCATAAGTGTAAGGGGAGAAGAGGAACCTAGGCTGTTGCCCTCCAGGTCTGGGGCGTAACCACTTCTCCCATGTCTTCTTTCCCCAACGTTGTTCTGAGAAGCAGGCTTGGGCTTCACCAGACTGACCACCCAAGGGGTCCATGACACAAAGGCTAAGAACCTTTGGGGTCCAGTGAGAAGTCAAGAAGCTAAGCTTATTTAGCATTTACCATGTCTCAGGCACTGGGACCGAAAAAAAATCCCCCCAAACTCCTGCCCTCAAGGAGCTTACATTCCAAAAGGGCAGACATCATGTGTGCTCATGCCCACCCCAAGGATCCAGAAGTGGTGGATATTGGCAAAGAGAAAGAGGCCCAGGCACTGTCTTAGGAGATGTTACACATAAACACGCACACGTTCTGGGTAGTGAGGGCAGAGGGGACCTGAAGAAGCCGTGACCGCTTCCAGACTGTTTAGTAGCAGCTCTTGGAGGAGCTGTTAGTCATAGGACACAACTGACTCTTTAAGAGAATGGCGTGAAAATGGTTTGCCCTCATTCTCCATCTTAAGTGGTGTTACTGTTAATGTGCTAACAAGCTCTTGTTCATCAGTCATACAGAGGTAAACTCTAGTTTGTATTATGATTACTGTGCTCCTTAAAATTATCTTCTTATTTTAAAATTATGGAAGATTGGCAGCCTTGGGCTCCCTTACACTGTCCCTGCCAAACTTTACTTAATGGAAATGTCAGGACTCTGATTTTTAACAGAGTTACTTTTAGGGTCCTGGACCCCTCTGGCCGTCTAGTGAAGCCCACAGACCCTTGTTCAGAATAATGTTTTCAAATACATAAAATATGTGAAATGATAAAGGAAAATTCTGTTGAAATGAAGATTTAACTTTTTTTCTCACCCAAAGGTATGTAACCCCTGACATCTGTCAGTTAATGGACCCTAAGTCCCTAACCCCTGGCCTAATTTCATATTACGTTTTCATTCTTTTAGATTCCAAATTAGTGGAATTGTGCCTGTACTTGATTCCCAGTTCCCTAAAATAGTAATACATCAATATGTAGATGTCATACTTAGATATCTGATTGACCGACCATCCCATTGAAGAGCCACGGTTGTTCAGCATGCTTCTGAATAAGGAGGTGTCATTGGGTTTGTTTCTTTATAGTTTCAGCAACATTCATCACTATCCCACGACATTATTTGGAGGCGTGTAAAAGTTTCCGTAGGAATTACAACCCTTTTATATATCAAACACTCAAGCTCCTAGAAAAAGATTATAGAAAAACTAAGACAAGGTAAGAAAATAATACCATGTTATGTCTCTGTTCTCTGAAAATCATCCTCATAGAAACAGCCACTTAAAAATTCATTAGAAATTGGATACATCTTTTGGGTATATGTTAATGACAATTTTAAAATTTGGAGGCAGAGTGCATTAGCTTAGAACTTGGGTTCTAGTCCCTAGCTTTCTGACCTTGGGTAGGTTCCTTAAGCTTTCTGAGACTCAGTTTCTCTGTCTGTAGGCTAAGAATGCTGGCCCCCTCTGTTTGTAAAGGTCAGATGATAAAATGCCTGTAATCATGTATTGAAAACTGCAGAGCGCTGCACAGATGTTCGATGTCACTGCTCTTATTTTATGTTTTACTTGCCCCCATTGATGAGACTATTTACATTCATCTTCGTATATGAATAAAAACTATATGTTGATTTCTTTACTGAGCTGCTTCTTTGTATTTTAAAATATTTTCTCTTACTCAGATATGAAAATGAAATCACCATAAAAATAGCTGGTAATAACCGCTTAATACCAGTACAGAGACTCACAGATGGAGATTTCGAAATGCTTATTGATACCCTAAGACCACATAAAAATGTTACAGGTATTGGCTTTAACTTCGTCATGTCTCGCCGTCTTCAGAATTTCAGCATTATCAAGGTGGTCAATCACGTATTCATTTGTGTCCCTTAGGTTTGGATGTTAGATATAACCTCTTAACTGATGATGGAGCGAAGCATGTTGCAAAACTACTTGAGGTACTGTGTTATTTTTGCTCCTAAAATGTTTGTTTTGTTTACAGTGATACCACTTAGTCTTAACAGACGACAGTGTCTTTCCAGAATTCCAGGAATCTTGTCCTTTTTGGCCAGATCTACAATCTCAGGTTACGTTCTGGGTGTCTCTCATCTCAGAGAGTATACATAGCTTTCAGGGAGAATGTCAGAATCACCTATTGCAGGCTCCTTATATCTCATAGCCACAACAAGAGCAACAAAACAGAACATACAAGTGGCCAAATCATTATTGAAACTATACCTGCCCTCTCCCTCTTTCACAAAGTAGCTGTGATTAGGTTTAAATTAATGAGATGGCCTTCTTACATCATTGGTGTTTTTCATGGAATTCAACTGAGCATTGTACTAGCTGTGTTTCTTTTCAGTTGTCAAGACTTTTTTTGGGGGAAACTCCTTAAAAAATAAAATGGACAAACCTGTTTTTAAAGAGATGCCGTCCTGTTCAAACTCCCAAAATGCACTAGCGACAGATTCTTTTCCCTCTTCATTACAGGAAGTCCAAAGTATCACTTACCTAAATCTTATGTTTAATGACATTAAGACTGATGGGGGAGAAGTGATAGCCAAAGCACTCCATGTAAGTATCTACCTGTCAGTGCCTTTGCACAGAGAGCCATGGTCTCTTTTTAATGGGGTGCAGATTTGTGTTTTGTTCATGCATTTCAGAGAATCATGGAGATTCTTTAGTTCTTCAGGCCTTGGAGATTCCTTGGACACCTAGGACTTTCTTTGCAGCAAATTATTTACTTTCATATACTATAGTATATGGGGGCTGGAGGGGACTGAACTGGACTGTTCTTTTCATAGATATAAGGAGCATCTTCTCTGACACTTGTGTCCTGGAACACAGAGATTGAATCGCTTACCCAGAACCTCAAAGTCTGTCTCTGTTGGCCACCTCCAAGGCCAGCTCTCTGCCCAGGACAGCACACCACTTTCAGTAATATTTTAAAACTATAAAACATCTGGAGATGACCTTGCAAAATATTTATGGAAATAATAAAACACAAATGATTTCTGACCACAGAAATGCCAGAGATGGCCTTCAAGTTGTGTGACCTCCTTCCGGGTTTGGTGGGGAAGACTTAGAGTCATGGGATCCAGCACTGGCAGGGGCCTCAGAGAGAGTCCAAGCCTTCTTCTGAGAGAGCGTCTAGTGGCTAGGACTCTCCATTCAGGATCCAGAAATCCTGGGTTCAGACCCCCCTGTGTGATCCTGAGCAGTTACTCTCCTCCTCTCTCCTATAAAAGGAAGTTGCATTTGGTTTTCTCCAAGGGCCCTTCCAATTCTAAATGGATGCTCCTATGAACCTGAGACTGAGAAAGGCTTAAGTGGTTTACCCAAGACCTTTTCACACAGCTTCTCTCTGATGAGTAGAAACCGTTAATTAAACAAGCCCTTTATCATTTAGATGAATTTGCATGTTTTTAAAGTTAAAGAGTCCTGTGTTTTTCACATGATTAAAGCCAAACTCTTCAAGGGGAATTCTATAACTTAAAAAACTGAAATGTTTAACTTTTCCCATTTTTCCTGCTTAGAGAAATCAAACACTCAAACACCTACGACTGACTGGGAACAAGATTGAAAATAAAGGGGGAATGTTTTTTGCCACAATGCTTCAAATTAATTCATCACTAGAGAAGTTAGATTTGGGAGACTGTGATCTGGTGAGTAAAACAACACTAACTTATTAAAGAATAATTACAACCACGTCCTCTCATTAGGAAAGTTGGCACATGAATTAGTGGAAAATCTCTCAAAGAACAAAGAAACTTCTTTAAAGCTAAAGATGGGAAATCTAAGAGACTGCACCCTGGCTCTTACCACCTCCTCCCATCCTTCAGCTGTGTCTCCAATTGATGTCTCAGTTGTCTGGGCCACATTTGGCCATCATTCTGAGCCTGGGATGTTCTCTCTAGTTCAGAGTGGTTCCAGGAGTACAGAAACAACCATAGGAAGGTGAGCAGCCAGGTATAGGGTTGTCCTTGAAATAGCGTTTATTCTGTGATAAGCATGAGAGTAAGTATCCCAGGTCCCCTCTTCCCTCCCCCCCCAGTTTGAATCAGTGTCTTTATCCTGCTCTCCCTACATTTTCTGGCTCAGCACACCTGAATCTGGGAAGATGTAGAAGAGTCAGCGCCCCAGGATCTAGAAAAGTTCTTCTTGTAGAGAGCTAACCCAGCCTGAACAAGTGGGCCACTGACTGGCCTGGGCGTGTCATCACCTTGACCTAGATACAGTCCTTTCCTTAAGCATCAGTTTTTTATTCTCCTTCATGTTTCTTATAAAAACCATGTCTTTTTATAACAATAAGAATTTGCTTATTTTCAGGGGATGCAGAGTTTGATAGCATTAGCAACTGTCCTAACTACAAACCATTCAATTAAAGGGATAAATTTAAACCGCCCTATACTGAGGAGCGAAGAAGTATGTACTTGTTAAGTAGTTCATTAAATTAACATTGTATTAATAAAATATTGAAATTTTTTTTAAATTTCATAAACAGCTTGAAAATCTTTGGGGGCTAGGTAAAAACTATTTTCTGTGAACTCCAGGCTACAAAGAATAACAGTTTTCTTTAAAATAAAAATCCTACATCAGTACTGGCAACAATTTTTTTAATCTCACATTTATATTGCATTTTAAAGTTAGCAAAGTGTTTCCTTCAAAACACCCCTGTGAGGTATGTAAAAGTGTTATTATCTCCACTTTAAATTTAGAAAATGAGACTCAGAGGGCTCAGTAATTTGCTCCCTGTCTTATAGGGTTCAGGTCAGAGCAGAAATGAGCCCAGGTTTCTAGACCTCCCTGCCCCCCAAGAGCTCTTCTCCTCCCAGAGGACTTTAGACTTCAGAAGACAGGTTCCTTCACTTATTTAAGAACTGTCCTTATTTTTCAAACATTTGATCTGAAAGATAGAGATGTAATAAATGAAGAACGCAGAAAACACCAGATTGTCAAGAGATTGTCAACACACCATTGCTCTTGGAGAGCCCATAGCTCTCTGAGATGGAGATGGGATTAAGAAATGACCACTCCTTTCTGCCTTCTCATAGGCTACCTTGTATAAAGAGACCTATCCTGGATAGTTATCCTTGCTCCCTGTTACAGATGAGGACAACAAGGTCCTGTGGACTGGAAGAGTCTCTTTACCCACCGGAGGCCCAAGTCATGGAATCATGGTGATTTCAGACTATGGACACCTGGGCCACATCCCTGAATTACCACTTGGTAGATGCTTCTGGAACCTCTTGTGAGTGGTGCCTACCTGCCCACTCAGCCTCCTCACTGGCCTTCACCTCCTTAACTCCCAGACTCTAGGTACTATTGCCATCAGCCCTCTTAAAACTGTCAGATCACCAGAACCAGTGTGGTCTTCCTTAGGCCTTCCCCACCTCCAGCCACTGACCTCGGTGCTTTTCACACCAGTGATAAACAGGATGCATGTACAACATTACGCTTACATTGTGCCTGGTCCAAAGTAAGAGATTAGTGTTTGCTTGTTAACCTGATTTGCTATAAGGGGCAGAAGGTTCTTACTTCTGGGGAATAGAATTATTGACCCTCATTTCACAGATGAGGATGGAGGTCCATTCACTTGCTTACTGAGCAGGGAGTCCAGGCCACGTTCCTCCTGAAACATCGAGATGTGTCCTTTTTTATTAGCCTGATCTCCTCTCTCACACCCATGTCTGAGAGGACTGGGAAATAGGTCCTCTGTTTTACTCCAGGATTTCTAATGATCATTTCTGAGCCTTTAAAAACGTTAGGCACCGGGGTCTGACTGCCGCAGTGATGTAGGGTCAGTCAGACCATAAGCACTGAGTGGGGTCTGATGGGAGAAGACATGTAAACAGCGGCTCGGTGGTGTTTGGAAGATGCCGTGAGTAAAAGGTGCTTAATCAACGTTTGTTGAATTAAAACAACTTAGTCTCTGTTGAGGAGGTACTCTAGAATTAATGTTCACTATAATTATTAATCATTAATATTAATATCTACACATTACTATTTAGCCATTGGTAGCTTTCGTGTTGAATGGAGAACATAAGTAAAGCAAAGTCTCTTTTTAGGAAGAGTCAACCATTCACATGAGCCACATGTTGCAAATTAACTCGACTCTTATTGAACTCCACATGTGTAAGCATGATATTAAAAACTTTGGTATGCAGCAACTGTGCGAAGCCCTCTACACAAACACTGCGCTGCGCTACCTGGATGTAAGCTGGTAAGAACACACTGAGCCGTACAATCGGAAACAATTTACTCAAATGTATTTCTGCTGGAAAACCTGTGTAGAATGGGATGTGAAATGTAACACCTGCTCTAACTTAGCAATTAGGTTTATTTTTTAAAGCGACTATAAAGTTGAATGGACTTTTTGAATGTTTTACAAAGATTTATTTTTTCTTAATCTTGGTGAGGAATCAGAGATAAAATTTCAACAAATAAACCGTATGCTGATGACATTACATGGGTAATTTTTGCTGTTAAATAAGATGATGTAATGGTTTGTTACAAGCTCTATAAATTGGGATGGAAGCTTTTTTAAAAGTCTAGTTTTAAGTAGCTTTCTCAGAAACTCATTGATGAAAGGCATTCATTCATCTAACAATGTCCACCATTACCTATTAAGTAAGTGTCCTTTTAAAACACATTTTCTGCCTATTTAATAAAAAGTATTATGACCACACAGTTTCAGAAGCAATTCATTTTTTTCTTTCCTAGCAATAAAATATCTTGTGATGCAATGAAATATTTAGGAGAGCTGTTAAAAAGGAATAATGTATTGGAAGTAATAGATCTTTCTTCAAACAAAATTGAAGATGAGGGTTCCATGTATGTGACTGAAGCCCTGGCTTTTTACAACACAAGTCTGAAAGCGTTAGTATGGATTTTTACATTGTTAAGATTTATTTAATTTCAGAAAAACCTGTTGCTCATAGAAAAAATTAACAGGACCCTAATATTGATGCCCATTTTAGGTTTGAATTTGAATTTTTGGGTAGTACTTTTTATTATCATTAAATGATGATGATGATTGTTGTTATTATTATTTTAGGCTTTCCTCTTTTTCCAAAAGTTTTTCTTGTGGCTTTGAATACTTAGACCCATGGTTCTCAACCTTCCTAATGCCACGAGATCCTTTAATACTCGTATGTGGGCGTATCTGGGCGTATCTGCATGTGGGTGGACCCACCTGGAGATGGATAGAGGAGTGGTGTCTTGGTTCCTAAGACCATCAGAAATATGTGTGTTCTGATGGTCTTAGGCAACCCCTGTGAAAGGGTCGTTTGACCCCCAAAGGGGTCGCGACATTCAGGTTGAGAACCGCTGACTTAGACACTCACCTGTGCCCCATAAATTATGAATATATATATTCTGCTCTATTCTTGGTTTTGATAATTATCTAAAAATTAATGTTTATCTAATCCTAATTATAAATCATTATCAAGAAGTAAACCAGAAAATTCTTGTCATTAAGGATACTTTATTTCTAGGAATGTCTTTTTGTTTGTTTGTTTGTTTAAAATTTTATTTTTACATAGGGAAAAATCAAATATACATTTAACTCAATTTGGTTGCAAGTTCCTTAGCTTCTGCCTTTTTAAGCTTGGCGATGCGAGCCACTGATTCTGGACCCAGAACATTGCCACCCCAGTGATAATGGATCTCATCATATCTGTCATTATAATTGGTTTTGATGGCTTCTACCAGCTTAGCCAGGGCTCCCTTATCTTCAGGGTTAACCTGCATGAAGGTAATGCTTGTGCAGGTCTTTTTGTGAACTAAGTGACAGAGTCTCACTTTACCTTTGATAATATAGTAAGGAACCCCCATTTTTTTGGCACAAGAAAGGTAGGAAGACCACTAGCTCAATGGGGTCCACGTCATGTGGAGTCACTACCTACTGTGCTTTCTTGTTTTCACCCAGGTTAGTAACAGTATTAATGAGGTGGTGCTGAGTGGCCTTTGTAATATATTTTGGGGTGATTTTATAATTTTGTAATGTTGTAATTTCAGTCTTGTGTTAAGTTGTAAAAGCCACATTTCTCCCCAGCCATAAAGCATTAACTCTGTCCCTTCCCTGCCCCCAGCCTAGAGGTATTTCCTCTGAAACCATTAATTCTATAGCTATGATAACAAGAATCTTTTAAAGGCACTACCTCCTTTTGTTCTAGTAGCTGGACGAAACAAGACTCATCCATTTGCAAACTGGATGAGTACTTCTCATTTAAATTTGACCTCAAATCTGACTGCTGGTTGACTTTATGACA
>JAQQSV010000479.1:114161-129640 GCA_028646515.1 Pseudochirops corinnae
ACACCTTCCCCCCCCCCCCCCCCCCCGCCCGCTGAAGAGTGTTACACTAACTTGGTAACTCTGCCTTAAATCCCTGTCAGCTTGCAGGTCTCCTTACCCCACTCCTTGCCTCAGTGTAACAATAAACTCTTGTAACTCTGCCAAGGACAGTTGAGTCCAGTAATTCTTTTCGGACCACGAACCTAGAAAGGATTTCACTAGAAATCCCCCCCACTTATACCTCTTCATTAACACCTGCTCTGAGGACCGGTGGTCTCTTAGTGGGGACATCTTCTTTGCCAGCAACCTTTTGTTCAGCCTGAGCCAGCAGCCTTTGCTTCTTGTCTTGCTTTGTCTCTGGTCTATACTTGTGAGCCATTTTAAGCAGTTGAGTCTGACAATCTGAAGTCTGGGTGAACTGGTTAATTGCTGGTGGAATTCAAATGCTTATAAAGCATAGACCTTTGACACTGTAGTCTGATGTACTGAGGCCATTTGACAAATCGAGTAAGATCCCTTTTGGGCTGGACATCCTGACCAATGCCAAAGTTCTTGAGACGCTTCTCCAACAAAGGATTGACCACTTTTTTGGCCTCCTGCTTCTTTACTACAACAGGGGCTGGAGCTACCTTCTTCCCCTTGGCCTTCTTCCCTTTTGGCATCTTGGCCAGCTGAACGAGAAAGGAGGAATATCTAGCATTATATATGAGCATGGTTAAACTACAATGAAGGAAAATGTATTTGCTGTGTCAGAAGGGACAGGCTCATTCTCCAGCTCCCGTAATGACACCTGGTCTTTCTTAGAAGTCAGGAGATTTGTAGTCAATTCATCCAATAAGATTCTTGTCTTACAGTGCCCCACCCACTTAACAATACTTTTTCCCTCCATCTGTCCCTGCTACATTTCAACAGAGACTTTAAATAGGTTTAACTCTATATAACTCTTCAATCATAACACTTAAATAAAAAGATCAGGCATTTTTAAAAAATCTTTTGTTATTTATTAAAGTATAGCTCAATTAAAAGGCATTGTATTTTGAAGGATCCAATTGTGGATAATTTTAAGTTCTTCCATTTCTAGAAATAAATGTTAGATAATTATAAGCCACAAACTATGAAACACTTTAAAGACCAATGCTAATATTTTATTATATCAACCAAATTGTCTTGGCAACAGATTTCATAAATTGTGAATTTGTAACTCTTCACGGATCTTTCGATTTCTATGAACCTAATATATTGTAATTTTCTCTTAGGTTATCTATAGTGAGCAATAACATAACTGGAAAAGGACTTACTGCTTTTTCAGATTCAATGAAAACAAATACCACACTTACTAATATTTACATCTGGGGAAACAAATTTGATAGTGAAACATGTGTGGTAAGTATTTTTTTCACTATTTGCATTTTATGATCCTTTTTCTTTATTAGAAGATACTCCTATCAAATGTATGTGTGTTACCAACATCTTGTCAGAGTTGATTCTGATTCCCTTTGTGAGATTTAAAAATTTTGATAAAAAACTTGAATTTTTTTTTTTTATTTTAGCACTACTTTAATTGGTGACTTCTGTGATTGAAATTTCAGTAGATAAGATTTCTTTGATCCATATTTGTTGATGCATACTTTGTTATTTATGTGTTTTTCTCCCCTTGAAAGGAGGTATCATTAGCACTTAGGATAATACCTCCCTCACATTTGGCTAATGCTTAATAAATGATTATTTCATTCACTTCAAACTTGTAAAGAATTAGAAGAAAAAATAGAGTCAGACTCCTACATAAGTTGGTTATATGAAAGGTCTTCCCACTTGTGCTCCCTAAATGATCTGAAAAGGGCATCAAATTGAACAACAATCAAGAAATCCAAAGAGAAACAGGAGTAAGCCCCTCTATCCAGTCTAGGGTCACTTAGGAAGGCAGACAGAAGCTGTAGAAACCATGAAAGGCATCTTTCCAGAGAATCTAGCACAAGTGCTGGTTAAGAAGCCAGAAGTGAGTGGCAGCACCCTGACTGGGGAAACCCATGGGGAAAAGAGCAACAAAAAAAATCACAGGATCCCTGAACTGGAGGAACCTCATGAAAGAGAGTGGCATCCCCAACCAGAAAGCCTCATCAGAAGTAGAAGATCATGGCAATGCCCTGACCTGGGTCAACCAAGTGCAGAGCTCTGATGGGACCTTGAAGTCTATCAGTGCATTCATCATAGCATAGCACATACAAGATGTAGTAGAGGGCAATGGAAGAACTCGGGAAAACAAAGACAGAACCCAACAGGACCTGACTAACACCATGTAAGCATGCAGGAGGGAATGGAGCCTAGTCCTAGCTCCACACACTAGTTCAGGAACTGTGGGTAGAAGTATGAGTAAACAGAAGAAAGTACCAAACACCATAAAGAAATATCCTGTAACTAGGTATACCTAAAAGACAAATCCAAAAGAAAAGAAGGAATTGACAACAGAGTAGTCAAACTCAGATAGAAATGGGGGCCATTAAACTGCACAGGGACACTGTACATAGGGATCCCTGTGGCCACAGACTGAGAAAATCACATATTAGTATTATCTATGTTTTATTGTATCTTTGTTTATTTTGTTAAATATTTCCCAATAACATTTAATCTGATTTGTGCCATACTTTGGAGTGTTGTGAGTCCCATAAGGCCCACATACCACATCTTTAACACCCTTGCACCACAAACACTATAAGCCGAACTTCAACAAAAAAAATGGCTCGGCCACAAGAACTAGAAAAATCCCAATGAAGCAAGAGATTTAAAAACAGAATTAAAAGTGACATGTGAGCTCTGTAGGAAAGAACTGGAAGGAGGAAAAAAAACTTATAACAGAAGGTGGAAAACCCATGAAAATAGAATAGATCAAACAGAACCCAGCGATTCCATGAGATAACAAGAAATATGAGGACAAAATTAAAAAAACTGGAAAAAATAGAAGAAAATATAAAGAACATACTGTTAAAAACAACTGACTTGAAAATAGGTGGAGAAGCAATTTAAAGAATCATCAGGTTCTCTAAAAACTATCACCCAAAATAAGAAGCCTGCATACCATATTTCAAGAGATCATAAATGAAAACTAGTTGATTTATTAGAATCAGACAGCAAAGTAAATCAGAAAGAAACCAAATGAACCCTCAGAAATGTCCTAGCAAAAATCCAAATTTTCCAGATCAAAGAAAAAGTGAAAGAAAGAATTCAAATATAAGAACTTTTAGCAGCAACTGCACTGACATACCCAGGATGGATGCTAGCACAGGCTCTTAGATCTGCTTTACTGGGAAAGATAGCCCTTTAAGGGGTCAACAGTCTTTTAAAATTACATTTACTAGTTCAGAGGAAAAGTTGGCACCCTGAACTTCAGAGAAAATACAAGCAGAGAAATAAAGACCAACAGACAGGGTTTCTAACTGTCTGAGAAATTAGCACAGATTAACAGACAGATACAACTGTCTGACCAAGGCAATACATACATAGTTACCAGAGAGAGAAGCACCAACATCTGGGTTTTTCAAAGCCGAGGGAATGGCACTCCTTAATGACTACCCTGAATCTCATCTGTTCAAATCACAAGAGCACTCTTCCAATGAGTGAGCCCCAAAGCAAAATGCTAACCCTTTTTAGACCTGGAGGGCATCACAACCCTCATGACTGGGTGCCTAATTAGAAATTAACAAGAGGTGTGAAAGCCATTATACAAGTCAGCCTCCCCTAAGCAAGCTTCCCTTAATGGGCTCCACATGAGGCTCATTAATGGGTGAGGAAGATCTTATATCCCATTAACATTACAGAACTACAGTCAAGATCACAAAAGACCTCGAATCTGCAATTGTAAAGAAAAAAAATCTTGGAAAGAATACAATGTTTCAAAGGGAAAAGCTTATAACAAAAAAAAAATGCCTTGTGCAAGACTGAGTATAATCTTACAAGGAAAAAAATAATTGGGTTTTTAATGAAATAGAGGAGTTTGATGAATTCCTAATGAAAAGACCAGAGCTAAGTAGAAGCTTCAAAATACAAATACAGGATTCAAAACAAACATATACAGATAAATTGCATTTTAACTATTAGAAAGGGCTAAGTGATGATGAAGTACTAATATGTCACTTCTGAATCCTAACAATGTCAAGGGGCATAGAAGGTACTGATAAGACAGGAGGATTGGAGGGTGGCTTTGTTCTATTATTATGGCCTTAAAAGAAGAAAGAAAAGGGAAAGAATGGGGAATGTGCTAAGAAAGAAATGAAAGAGGTAGAATACACTTTTTCATAGTTAAAATATATGTCAAAAATATAAGAATAAAGGAAGGGTTTAGGGGAGCAGACTTATCTCTCATCTGAATTGGACAAAGAAGGACTGAACACACACACACACACACACATATCAAATTTAATAGGGAAATTTAATAGGAAAGGGGAAGAGAAGGGGAAAGAAAGAAAATTATTAGAAACTACTTTTCCCAATTACATGAGAACAAAATTGTTAACAAATGAAATTGATAAATATTTGCAAAAATGTAAAATAGAGTAATAAAACAATAAAGAATTTAAATAGCTCAATCTCAGAACAGGAAATTTTATAAACCATAAATGAGTTTCCAAAGGACCAAAAATGAAAACAAAAACCAGGAGCAAATGGATTTACCAATGAATTCTATCAAACATTCAAGAAACAATTTCAATGTTCCATAAACTACTTGCCAAAATGAGAAAAAGGAGGCATACTACACATTCTTTTCTGTGATACAAATATGATCTTAATACCCAAATCAAGGGGAGACAAAATAGAGAAAGAAAACCATAAACCAATGTCCCTTATTAATCTTGATGCAAAACTATTTAATAAACTATTGAAAAAAGTCAGTTATGGTACCAAGAATACACGACTGGTTCAGTATTAAGAAAACTATATAAGAATACAAGTCATTCCCCAGTTGATAAATGGTCAAAGGATATGAATAGGAAGATTTCAGAGGAAGAAACTAAAGCTAGAGTCATATGAAAAAAATGCTCTAAATCATTATTTATTAGAGAAATACAAATGAAAAACCACCCCACACCTATCCGATTGACTAACATGGCAGAAAAGGAAAATGATAAATGTTGGAGATGTGAGAAAATTGGAACACTAATGAATTGTTGGTGGAGTTGTAAACAGATCCAACCATTCTGGAGACCAATTTCAAACTATGGCCAAAGGGCTATAAACCTGCACATAATCTTTGATCCAGTAATACCCCTACTAAGTTTGTATCACAAAGAGATAATAGAAAAAAGGGGAAAGGACCTACACGTACAAAAATATTTATAGCAACTCTTTTTGTGGTGGCAAAGAATTGGAAATTATGCAGACGTCCATCAGTTGGGGAATGGCTGAACAAGTTGTATATGAATGTAATGGAATACTATTGTGCTATAAGAAATGATGAGCTGGCAGATTTCAGAAAAACCTGGAAAGACTTACATGAACTGATGCTGAGTGAAGTGAGCAGAACCAGGAGAACAATTTACACAGTAACAGCCACAGTGTGTGATGATCAACTATCAAAGACTCATGATGGAAAATGCTATCCACATCCAGAGAAAGAACTGAATGAAGATCAAAGCAGACTATTTTTTTTTGTTTTTTTTCCTTGTGGTTTTTCCTGTTTTGTTCTGATTCTTCTTTTACAAGACTAATGTGGAAATATGTTTACTGTGATTGTACATGTATAACCTATATCAGATTGCTTGCTGTCTTGGAAGGAGTGAGGGAAGAGAGAGAAGGGGAAAAATTTGGGATTCAAAGTCTTACAAAAAAATGAATGTTGAAAACTATCTTTACAGGTAACTGGAAAAAATAAAATATTTTTAAGTGCAAAAAAAATTATAGGTAGGAGGAGTATTGGACCAAACAATAGGATTAATATCATTAATCATAGAAGATGAAAATGGACAATTTTGATTACATAAGACTGAAAAGTTTTTGCACAAATCAAAATGTAGCTCAAATTAAAAGTGAAGCAGCCTAGGGAAAAAAATCTTTGCCTCAAGATTCTTTAAGGTCTGATTTCTGTGTTACTGTAGGGTATTCATCAAAATATATAAAAGTAATTGTGCTTTTGGTATGATTAAGCTGACTGTCTTGCAAGGGGACTTAAGTTGCAGATCCTGAGAACTGTATTTCTTCCCATCATGGGAAGAAAGGTACCTAATGTGAGACTAGGATTGGAGGAAGGGGGACCCGCTGTAACAGAAGTTTTGAGCACATTTCAATAGAGAAGAGAGAGGAAACTTTCCCTCCTAACCCAAGGAGCAAAAATGCAGTCAAAGCTGCAGGAGCATCTGTAGTTTCCTTCCCCAAACCCCAGCTCCCAAGGTACCTTCTAAGAGGGGAAAGTTAATGGGACAAGTGGTGAGGAATAGGATATATTGTTTTCTATTGAGGAACCTCTCTGGAGTGGCTCAAATCCGGAAGGAGTCCTAAATGCTGCACTGCTGAAGGACAGCAGAACTGCCCGGCCACCAGAATGAACAATGCAAAGAATTATGAACCAGCCGTGAAAATGAAGGACTTTCAAAGATACAGAGGGAAAAATAACGTATGAGACATTGAGAAAGAATTAAAGTGATTTAGAACACTTTGTATGATGCTAACCAAGTAATGGAATTATACCTATAAAGCCTCCTACCCTGTAAAACTTAAAGGCTTAATTTTTAAATTTTGACATAAAATATGGAAGAAATTAAAATACTTAAACTTGAATCACACTGTTAATCTCCTACAAATCCTATTTGCTTATTTAAAATCCTAGGCATTTTCAAACTTAATAACATCAGGTCGTCTAAAACCAGAGAATACAGACGTGAAGCCCTACATAGTGGATGGCTGTGTGTATCTTGCCGAGCTCTCTCATGGCATTAAAAAACATTATTATTGGACACCCAGTTATGGAGAAATAGATGGCGCCGCAGCCAATGCAGGCCTTGCTATTGCCCCATCAGCCAAAAATCTCTGAAAACAAGTTTCTAAGTAAGTCATTTCTGTGCTTTTATTATATTACTTTCATAGGTTTCATATGCTGCTTAGGGTAGTTTGTTCCCTTTAATTTATTAAAATAATATATGTCATGCTTTAAAAGGCTGTAAATACAACAAATGTTGTATAACTTTACACAAATATTAAACAAAACATGGCTGAAGTTTGAAAAAAATGAATGTAAGTACAAGAGTTTGCTTACTGGGAAGAGGGCCAGTCTTAGAATTAGGAAGACATGGATGCCAATTGGATGGATTCCTCACACTAGCTGGGGACGGGGCAAATCCCAAAACTGTTAGTGTCCAAAAGAACCCACTGAGATGGGAGTGTGCCCCCACTGATAAAGTAACAGGTCTAACCATCTTCCTCTCTCCTTTCCCTACATATGTATATGTATGTGTGTATGTATGAATATCTATGCATGTAGATGCATACATACATCCATACAGACCACAAAACCTTGACCTCTCCCCTTTGTAAACGTATGCACACATACAGATACTGAAAACACAGACGATATGCTGATACCAGAGTAAGAGAAAAGAAGATATATATTTCTGTTTATAACATAATCAAGAGGCAAAGAAGCATGAGAGGTTACAGATATTCCACACAGTCTTATTATACTGGATGTAATCTGCAGCCCAACAGAAAAGCTTTTTTTAAAAAAATTCAACCTTATTTTCAATTCTGAATTCTGTCCCGCCCTCCTTCACCCATGAAGAAAGCAAGAAAACCAAAATACGCATATTCATGCAAAATAAAATATGCTTCACTTTTTACTCTGAATCCATCCTTTCTTTCTGGAAGTAAATAATGTATTTCTTCAGGGATGTTCTGAAATCTTGGTTGGTCATTGTGTTGATCTGAGTTCCTGAGTCTTTCGAAATTGTTTGTATTTACAGTATTGTTGTCATTGTATAAACTGTTTCCTGGTTCTGCTTACTTAACTTTGCATCAGTTCATAAATATCTACATTTCTCTTAAATCATACTCTTCGTCACTTCTTTGAGCACCATAGTATTCCATCACCTTCACGCCATAACTGGTTCAACCATTCCCCAACTGATGAACATCACCATTGTTTCCAATTATTTGCCACCACAAAAATGTCAGCTATAAATATATTTATACAAATGAGCCTTCTTCCTTGGCTTTTATCTCCTTAGCTATATAGACTTAGTAGTGGTATCACTGGGTCCAACAGTTGTTGTTCAGTCATTTTTCAGTCCTGTCTAGCTCTTCCTGACCCCATTTGGGGTTCTCTTGGCAAAGATACTGGAATGTTTGTCATTTTCTTCTCCAGCTCATTTTATAGATGAGGAACTGCAGCATACAGGGCTAAGTGACTTGCCCAGGGTCACGTAACTAGTAAGTGTCTGAGGCTGGATTTGAAATTAAGAAAATAAGTCTTCCTGACTCCAGGCCCTACACTATCCACTGTGTCATTTAGCTGCCCAGGCTCAAGGAGTATGCACAGTTTAATAGCTTTCCAGAATGGCTTGACCAGTTCACAACTCCACCAACACAGCCAACAGACACATTATTACCTTTATTTGTCGTGTTCTCTTTTTGTCAACTTTGCCCATGTGATAAGTATGAGGTGGTAACTCAAAGTGGTTTTAATTTTCATATCTCTAATTATTAGAACATTTTTTAATATGGCTATTGATAATCTAGATTTCTTCCTTTGAAAGCCTTTTACCATTTGAAAATTGGGGAATTACTCTTATTATAAATTTAATTCAGTTCCCTATATCTTACAAATGAGACCTTTACCAGAGAAACTTGGTACAAAGATTCTCCCCCTTCCCCCACTTCCTGCTTCTAGTTTTAGCTGAATTAATTTTGTTTGTGCAAAAACTTTTTAATTTTAGGTAATCAAAATTGTCCATTTTACCTCCTGTAAATTGTATCTCATCCAGTCATGAACTCTTCTCTTATCCATGGATCTGGCAGGTGATTTCTTCCATACTTCTCTAACTTGTTTGTGATGTTACCTTTTATGTCTGAATCATACCCATTTGGTGATTTGTCTTATTATACAGTGTGAGATATTGGTCTATACCTAGTTTCTGCCACACTGCTTTCAATTTCTTTGTGGAATAAGCTCTTGCCCCAGTTGCTGGGTTCTTTGTTTTTATCAAACTTTAGGCTACTGTGCTGATTTGTTTCTGCATATTTTATAACTAATATGTTCCATTAATTAACCTCTTTATTTCTAAACCAGTACCAAATTGTTTTAATTATTATGACTTTGTGGTGTAGTTTGGTGTCTGGGCCCACTAGGCACATCCCCCTCACCCTTTCTTTTCCACTTTTTTCATTAATTTTCTTGAAATTCTTGATCTCTTTTTCTATCAGAAGCATTTTTTTCTAAAAAGTAATCCTTTAGTAGTTTAATTCATATGAAACTGAGTAAGTAAATTAATTCATGTAATATTGTCATTATATTGGCTCAGCTTACTCATGAACAATTAATGTTTGTCCAGTTATTTAGGTGTCTTTATTTGCATAAAGTGTTTTATAATTGTGTTCATATAGTTCCTGTGTATGTCTTAGCAGGTTGATGACAAGGATTTTGTACTGTCTATAGTTGTTTCTATTGGAGTTTCTTTTTCTATTGCTTCCCAATGGATTATGTCAGTAATATACAGAAATTGTGATGATTTTTGTATATTTATTTTCTATTTCACAACTTTGCTGAAGTTACTTCAGTTAGTTTTCTACTTGATTGATTTTCTAGGGTTCTCTTAAGTAAACCATTATATCATCTATAAAAAAGTGATAATTTTGTTTTATCTTTGCCGATGCTTATTCCTTCAATTTCTTATTCTTATCTTATTGCTATAGCTAGAATTTTTTTTTTTGCATTGTATTGAATAGTAAGGTGATCATGGGCAACCTTGTTTTACCTCCAGTCTTATTGGAAAGACTATGTTATTTCCATAATAGATAATGCTGACTCTTGGTTTTAGAGCACAGACACATCATACATATGATGACCAACCTTGATAAACTGGACTATCCTCAACAACGCACAGCTAAAGACAACTCTACAAGCCTCAGGATGGAAGGAGATATCTAAACTCAGAGAAAGATATAGAAAGACTATAGTTTAAACGGAGACTGAAGCAGAACACACTATCGTTCTCTTTCATGTCTGGTTTTGCTTTTTTTCCCCAGTGATTGGTTACAACCCTTCTGTATAACCAAACTATTGTACAATGTGAAAGTATTTACAGATCCTATACATGATTGCATGCCACCATGGGGGGGAGAAGGGAGGGGAGAAAATCTGAAACTCAAGTGATTGTGGAACTGAATCTTGTAAACTAAAAGTAAATAAACAAGTCATAAAAAAATAAAATAAAAAAAGAAAGCAACAACAACAGCAACAAATAAAAAGAAAACAGATTGAGGAGAGACAATATAAGAATTGTTGGACTACCTGAAAGTTATGATTTTTTAAAAAATGTGTCTAGATATGATATTACAAGAAATCATTAAAGAAAACTGTCTTGAAGTTCTAGAATAAGAGGGTAAAATAAAAATAGAAAAAAAATCTAGCAGTAGCCACCTGAAAGGTATCCCAAGATGAAAACTCACAAGAACATCATAGCCAACTTTCAAAGTTCCCAGGTTAAGGGGAAAATACTACAAGCAACAAAAAGAAAAAAACTATCTAAATACAGTCAATATAACTCAAGATCTAGCAGTTTCTATATTAAAAGACCAAAGAGGAAGGTCTTAGAAAATTATATTTTGAAGAGCAAACAGGCTAGGTTTGCAACCATGAATAGCTTTACCCAGCAGAGTTCAGTATAATCCTTTTTTTAAATGGATATTTAATGAATGAATTGAAAAACTTTCAGTATTTGTGACAAAAAGACCAGAATTCAGTGGAAAATATTGAAGAGGCCAGGGAACCCTAAAATAATGAGGTATGGGTTTAGAGGCTACCTGGAGAGGAGACCAATGGAGGGTTTAGGAGGATCAAGGGTGGGAAGTAGCTGGACAAAGGAAGGCTAGGCTAGTAACAGAGATTTGGGCCAAGCCACAATGAAAGGCTTATGGCCTCAGGCAAAGGCCTCATCAAATGGGAAGATTCAATCACAGATTAAGGGGGTTCCTAGAGCCTGTACCTCCTCAGTATGACATCCAAGAGAAAAATAAAGCAAACATTAAAGATCTATTATAAGGAACTCAGTAAGGTCAAACTGTTTACTTCTCATATGGGAAAATGTTATCTGTACTCTTAAGAATGTTATCATTACATAGCTTGAAAGAGCATATATAGATAGAAGGCTTGGGGTTGAGTAGAGTATGATGGGATGATTCTAAAAAATAAAATTGGGTAGGCAGAGGTAAAATGGAGCAAATATCTTATACAAACAAGGAGTGAATGAAAGAATTGTTACCGTGGAAGTGGGTGGGGGTGGAGAGCTAGTAGTTTGGGAACCTTATTGTCCTCCAAACTAGGTTAAAATAGAGAATAACATACATGTAAAAGGATATAAAAGTCTTCTAAATTTATAAAGAAATAGGAGGGCAAGGGGACAGGATAAAGGATAGACTTTTAAAAGGGTGTGTAGATAAAGAAGTAGGTGGGTGAGGGAGAGGATAAGGGAGGGATTCTTAAGAGTGGGTGGATTAAGGAACAGGAGGGTTAGGGGAAAGGAGAGGGGAGAGATTCTCTAAAAGAGTACAGATTAGGAAGGTAGTAGTTAGAAGTAAATCAGAATTATGTGGGGGAGATAGAGTAAAAAGAGGTGAGAAGAATAATAGAGAAGAAAAATAGGATGAAGGGAAATACACAACTGGTAATTATAATTTGAATGGGAATGAGATAGATTATCCATAAAACCAAAACGAATAGCAGAATGGCTTAAAATCAGAATCTGACAATATGTTGTTTTGAAGAAACACATTAAAATATGAGAGAGACACATAGAGTTAAAATAAAGGGCTGGAGTAAAAATTATTATGTTTCAGGTGAGGTTTTAAAAAAAGTAGGGTAGCAATCATGATCTCAGACAAAAGTTAAAGCTAAAATATTTTTAAATAAGAGATAAACAGGGAAACTACATTATGATAAAAGGTACCAAAGAAAATGAAGCAATATCAATACTAAACCTATATGCAGCAAATGCTATAGTATCTACATTTTTAAAGGAAAAGTTAAATGAATTACAGGTGGAAATAGATAATAATAATATAATAGAGGGGGACTTTAACCTTCCCGTCAGAATAGATAAATCTAACAAAAAGAAAGAAATTAAGGAGGTGCATAGAATCTTAGATAAGCTAAATACAATAGATATCTGGAGAGAACTGAATATGAAATAGAAAGGAATACACCTTTTTCTCAGCAGTAAATGGTACCTTTACAAAAATTGACCCTATAATTAAGATATTAAAACTTTATGGTTAAATGTAGAAAAGCAGAAATTTTAATCTTTTTCAGATCATAATGCAATAAAAATTATATTCAATAAGGGACCATGGAAATGCAGATTAAAAACTAGTTGGACACTAAACAACTGAATCTTAAAGAATATGTGAGTTAAAGTTTAATTATAGTTATCATATTATATTATTATTTTATATTATATTATATATTATACATATATAATTATATTATGTTTCATATTACATAAATTATTATATTAAATAATAAATTAAAGTTTAATTATAGAAACAATTCCATTTAAGAGAATAACAATAATAAGACAAAATATCAAAACCTGTAGGATATAGCAAAAATAGCAAACAGAGGAAAATTTATATCTCTAAATGTTTATATTAATAAAATAGAGAAAGAGCAGACAAATGAATTGGGTGTGAAGTTAAAAAAAAAAAGAACAAATTAAAAATCCCCAATTAAGCACCCAAAAGGAAATCCTAAATATTAAAGGTGAGACTAATAAAATTGAGTGTAAGAAAATCATTTAATTAACAAACTAGGAATTGGTTTTATGCGAAAAAATATAAAATAGGTAAGCCATTGGTTAGTATGGTTTTTTTTAAAAGAGAGAAAACCAGATTGCTAATATTAAAAATGAAAAGAGTGAATATACTACTAATGAAAATGAAATCAAAGCAGTTATGAGGAGTTATTTTGCCCAATTATATTCCAATAAGTTTAACAACTTAATTGAAATGGAAAAATACTTAGAAAAATACAAACTGTCTAGATGAACAGAAAAAATGGAATATCTAAATAAACCTATTTTAGAAAAAGAAATTGAACAGGTTATAAATGAACTTCCTAAGAAAAAACCATCAGGACCAAATGGATTTACAAGTGAAATCTACCAAACACTTAAATATCAACTAATTCTAATGTTAAATTATATTTGGAATAACAGACAAAAAAGGAGTCTTACCAAACTACTTTTGCTAAAGAAATATGACATCATATTTCAGAAAGAACAAAAACAGAAAAAGAAAATTATAGATCAATTTCATTAATGGATATGGAAGCAAAAATCCTCCATAAAATACTGTAGTGGTTATGGGATTTGAAGATCTTCCATGACCCTTCAACTTGCTGATGTAGCAGGAAGGGGTGGAGCAAGAGAAAGCCGGAGCCAAGCTAGAGTCCGTGTGGTGGTGACTGGAGGCAGCGGCAGTCACTACTGCTTGAATTCGTTTTTTTGAGCCATCCAGAATCTCTGCTAAGGACTCCTGTTGGGGACTGCCAGGGATGGGAACTGTGGGGGGGCGGGAGCTGCTGGGAGCAAGCTGCCTGGATACTGAACAGTTGCTTTAAATGAGGGGAGGAGGATCTTTGCCTGAGGTAGCCTGTCCTGTTTTGAAGGCTTAAGAATGTGGGTGTTTACTACATTAACACATGTGCCAGCTTCATAACTACTGTGATGGCTTTGACTTTCTGGTTTCAGGACTCAGGTTTCTGGTATTTGAATAAATATTCTAGCTATATTTCCCATGTAGAGAGCCTGTTACATTTTGTGATTAATAACCATATCAGCATACTTATAGTTACTGTAGGCATTGTGAATACTGCATTATTGATACAAATACTAGCTAGGTGAATACAACAATATCTTACAAAGATTATACATTGTGACCAAGTGGGATTTATACCAGGAATGCAAGGATGGTTTAAAATAAGAAAAATTATAATTTAATTGATAATATCAATAACAAGAGTAAAAAAAAACCCTATATATCAATAGTGCATAAAAAGCTTTTGATAAAATACAACACTTGTTACTATTAAAAATACTTGAGACCATAGGTATAAAGGGATTTAAGGGATTTTTATTTAAAATGATAAGAAGTATCTTACCTAAAACCAGCAGCAAGCAGTATTTGCAATGGGGATAAACTAGAAAAGCCTTTCCAATAAGATCAGGAGTGAAACAAGAAATTGAGGGAATGCCCGTTGACATCAGTATCATTCTTCAATATTTTATTAGAAATGCTACCAGTAACATTAAGAGAAGAAAAAGAAATTGAAAGAATCAGAATGGGCAATGAGGTAATAAAACTATCTCTTTTTGCAGATGATATGATAATATACTTCAGAAATCCTAAAGATTCAACTAAAAATGGAAACAGTAATTAACAAAGTAGCCAGATATAAAACAAACCCACATAAATCATCAGCATTTTTTATATCTCCAGCAAAACCCTGAAAGAAGAAATAGTAAGAGATACCCCATTTAAAATAACTGTAGACTGTATAAAATACCAGGGAATATACCTACCAAAACAAACCTAACGACTACATGAAAATAATTGTAGGGGGACAGAGCCAAGATGACGGTGTAGGAGCAGCAACATATCACAGCCCTCACATAGCCACCCCAAAATACCCATAAAATATGACTCTAAACAAATTCTAGAACTTCAAAGTGCACACAAATATACTTTCCACTAAAGTCAGCTCGGCTTCGAGGTACCATCTCAGCTCTGCGGGCTGAAACCAGCCTAGCCTGAAACTGTGGCTTTGTCCCGGAGGCAGCTGGACGAGAGGAGCTGAGCCGTGGCTGGAGCTTTGGGATAGTGGATCTGCGGCAGCTGTGGCAGTTCCCAGAGTTAGGTTAGTGGAGCTCGGCTAAATGAGGGGAGAAAAGCGGGTCCAGCCACATCGCCTCCAGGGCAACGAGGCCACAGAAGCAGAGGTCCTGCACCCAGCTACACACTGCTGCTTCAGAGCTCCCGGCCTGCAGACTGCAGGGGGACCAAGTGATCGTTCAGAGGCCAAGTGCTCTTGCATTGAGCGGCCTGGATCCGGATCATGGTCTTGGGTAGGGGTCCTGGGGTTTTTTTTTTTCAGTGAGCCGGCGTTGGGGAGGGACCCAGCAGCCTCCTAAAAGCTCCGGCAGCTGGGAAAACCCCAGCGACTTGGGACAGAGCTTTCCCCTCTGGAAGCAGAGTTCCACAGAGCTAAAAGAAAAAAAAAAAACACAGACTGACCAATCATGAATAAG